>VDFB02284446.1:0-16493 GCA_007258455.2 Sequoia sempervirens
TCTTGTAAGTTTGAGATTATGATTTCTATCTTAATGGGGCTTTAAGTTTTATGCGATGATTCTTAGCCATAAAATAATTTTGAGTGTCCATAATTATGTCCTATCGCAACTTTTGTTAATGCTTTGCGTATTATTAGGCTCATATAGAGGAGATTGTTGCAATCTTGTAAGTTTGAGATTATGATTTTTATCTTAATGGGGCTTTAAGTTTTTTGCAATGATTTTGAAGTGCTTAACCTCAGTTGAACCCTAACCCTGATATAATTGTAACCATATCCCTAATGAATTCCTAACCCTAAACCTAATTCTAATTGACCATTTATTGAATCCTAACCCTAATTGGGCTCTAACCTTAACTTTGAACCCTAATTAAATTAATTGAAATTTGAGTTGTACCATAATTGAACTCAAAATTTTAGCCTAATTAAATCCTAACCTAAAAATAATAGACATTGTTGTTCAAGAAACAAAATGTTTTGTATTATAGGTCTTCCCATATAAAGGAAAATAATTTTTTATAAAAAATGGCAAAAAAAAAAGTTATACATAGGTGATTAGAGGGGTTTCATATTTGATAACATTGCATTCACCTTTCCTCACGAGCATTAAAAAAAATCAAAATCACAACTACTCTCAATTTTTTTACATTTGAGAGGACGGACCTTGTTCTAATATGATACTTTTTAAAATATAAATTATAAATAATTTTTAATGAATAAAAATAAAACAATTTTAAAAAGACATCATCAATAATTTTTATTTTATTTTTACTCTTAAATTAAATAAGATATAAATTAAATTATATGAAAATCCATCTGAAAAAAAATAAAAAATCCCTTATATAATTATAGACTGAGGCAAGTTGACATCAAAAACTTTAATCAATAAGAAAATATATAATGAAACTTCATCTGCTAGCATGCTGATTCTTCATTTTATCATAGTATCACCCATTTCCTCAAAGAATGGAACCCCTTTTTGCAAGCCCTTAGCTTTTAATGTATGCCAATTATAGTTGTGTTCGCCTGTCCTAGGCTTCCAAACATATTGTGGCCATATTTTGATCTTCATATAAAATATTAATATCTTGGCCTGTTACCACAGGTGGTAAGGATAAACATGTCATACAAGTGAAGCAAGCCATGAACACAAGTTTACAACTTTTATTTTCCATCAGCTGAATGCCAACACCAGGGAAATCAAAACACAAAGCTCTCACTACTGTAATCTATGCATAAATTTACCATACTTCTATTTGCTTTAAGCTCGTTTTGTATACCAAAATGTGGTTAGTAATCATGTTGTGTGCCATGTCCTTTATTTGGGCCTGGACTAATTGGACCTTTTCTACTCCTAACAGCAACCTGACAATCAAACACCTTTAGAATAATAGCATCTCTATCATCAAAGCTATTCGATAATGTTGATTTCAGCATATGTATAATAACAAGGAAACAGTGATATAGAAGTGCCACAACTGTAGATGCAAAAATATAAATATTCGTCACATTTTTAACTGAAAACAAATTAACTTAAACTATCGATTCTAATAATCATTTACTCAAAATAATTTTTATTTCTTTATAAGAAAGATGGGACCCTTTTGAAAGCCCTCGTTTACCTCAGTTTCAAAAGTAATCATTAGCAAAGGCCTGATTCTACACTACAAGAACTGCAGCGAAAGAATGGTACTACATTACTTATTATGTCAGAGCATCAATACTTACAGTTGAAAGGATTTGGCTGTCTCGTTTCATGATAGCTCCATTTGATCTCTTCTGAAACTCACTTTTATCTTTCTCCGCCTGGTTGACATCTTCTGAAAGGTTGTAGAGAAGATCAAATCAGTGGCCTTAGAAAACCAAATAAACAACATTAAAAAATAAGATAATCAATTGTATCTAAATGACAATAAAATACCCAAATGCAGGTTTTCCCTTCGGTCTGAGCTCTGAGAAACTTTATCCTTGTCTACCTTTGAAAAGGTATGTGCAAATCTGTTATGGAAAATAGTAGGCATTACTCCAAGCCCTTAGATGGGTGGCAGTGAGCCTTCGCATACACATAGTCCATGTGTTCCTGCTCATTATTCGCCTCATCTTCACCCACCCCAATGTGTGATTTCTGCTTCTTCTTTAGCTCATTATATGCATTTTCTTCTAAGATTCCATTCTGCAAACCAATATTGAACACCATACATAGCAAATTGAGCTTCCACATTTACATTTCTGCAGATCACATTTAAAGAGAGGAGGGGCGCCAAATAGTAGGGGGCCGATAGAGTTGCGAAGGAAGAATTACTATTGGCAGATCGAATCTAAAAAGGCAGGGAATGACTAGGGGAAGGTTATGTCTTTAAGAAAAAGGAAAATACAATGCTGTGATAAACCTGTCAATGAAAGAGCACGATGAAAAGAGAGGGGCATGAGTAGAAGTGGCAAGTGATGGGTTGTGTTGAAGGAGATTTTTTGGTTTAAGTCAAAGACAGAGATAAATGCAAATTGGTTGTGAAACGATTGTTTTGAGTGAGTGGAAGTAATGTATGAGATGATGTTTAAAAATAGAGCAGAGGCAGATTAGGAGTTCGAAGAGGAATGAAGCCATGAAAGGCCAAATCGGAATGTAATTTGTGGTCAATTTAATAAAATTGTATTTTGATTATGATAGTTACTTATGTGAAATGTTGAGTTAATGTTGGAAGTCTTGTTTTCATGTTCCGTTTTCGAGTTGATTCATAGACCTGGGAGGAGCCTCTGCATCATCAATCCACTCGCTATACCTGAAAACATATTTAGAGAACATATAAGGCCCTGTTATTCAATGTCTGACTTAAGTTTTGCACTTTAGAGCTATAATTGCTTTGTTACTATAAATCAAATTGTGGTTCAAATGAAGGGGTCTCTGTTTTCATTTCCAGAATTGCAAATCTTAGAAATACAGAGATTTTCTTATGTAAACTTCCCCCAAGTATGATAAATAACAGAAGTGTATAGTTTATATTGAAGCTTACGCAACAATAGGCTCGCTCAATGCTGTCAAGTCCAAGAAATCCAAAGCAGAGAAACAACATTCAGTATGGAGTCGAATGTGGAAAAGATAATGTATAGGGATTTAAGAATTAAAATCTAGTAGCGGATAAAACAACACTGGTCATTTATACTGGTACTGAAACTCTCCTGGCATATGCGATATGTAGCCTCTCCAATAAGGTCTTTTTTATCACTGCAAGTCAAACAAATATGTCAAGACTGTCAAACTAACATGAATTCTATGAAGAATCAAAAGAATTCTTAGTTTAAAGAATCAAGAAGCTTCCACAAAATATAAGAAAAACCATTAGACTGGATAGCATAAGAGCTCTTCTACAAGCTTAAAGAATCCAGACACTTCCACAAGTCTCTTGTTCAACTCACACAAACTCTAGACATTTTATTATAAGATAGTATGAATAAATCAATTAAATCCTTAAAGAAGTTTCATAAAGAAAACACACAAAGATGCCAGAGCCGGGGAATGGATGTCAGGGACTTCCAAGTATTGAGGATATGTTATATGCTAAGGCAGTTATGAGTTAACATGAGAAGAACACACAAAACTCAGGGGATGGTAGGGGCCATAGAGGTCCCTGGCATAAAGGACCCTGTCACTAATGCTCAAACACGTTATCATATGTAAATTTTACAAAACGTCCAAAATTCCCTTTATCTAATAACTAACCACAAATTTCCTACGATTTGAAGCCCTCGATGTCTAACAATAAACCAATATCCACCATTTTTAACTACATGGTCACTACAGTTTCAAATTCTTAATTAACCATAAGCAGGGCTATACAGACAGTTTTTGGCAAGAAAACATTGGCAAGGTGGGAGCATGCCATCATGATGACTCAGGTTGAAACCCTACAGGGATTGTTCAGCCATGATTGTATGTCCAGTTACTTGAGCATTCCACGATGAATCTCTAGAGAACAAATACCCACTCTATACTTCAATAGCATGAATTATATAAAGCCATTATAAATAATCATAATATCAAGGTTTTCAAGCTCGTGGACTGCTGAAAAGAGAAATTAGGGCTCAGGCAGAAAAAAGCCAAATAAACAGGGCAAAGAAAGCTTTCATTTTGCACTCACGCTGCCATCATGGTTGTATCGGGGAGCCCTGATATACTCCCAGGGCTACAATCTGCATATGCATCTGAACGAAAGCTACAATGTTTGTACAATCTGCATATGCATCTGAATGGCTCTTCCGTCGAATCTGTATATACGAAGGGATGTGCATCCTTGCGATAATCTGATCGTCTTGTAATGTTCAAATATGAAACTGGCACTGTCATTTGTGGTAGAATTCCCTCCACCACAGTCGTCTGCTGAGGCAATTCTTGGCTCAAATCAAACAAATCATTCTGTTGGATAGGCTCTGTTTGCTTGATGCACATTTTCCCATTTCCATCACTTGATCTCCTGTGTCATCGAAATCAAACCCACTTACCCCTATCACCAAAACATAACCAATATCATGTATTGAAAAGAATTTGTTGTTACCTGGTATGAGTGGGTGATATGCTTGTGAAAAAAACTTGTGTATTGAGAGAATTTATGTTGAAATCTATCAAGTTTGCCCAGGTAGCCAAGCCGTTTGCATAGGCAAGCATTTGATCCATGTCTTCATATAGTTTGCCACCTAACTGTATATAGTCCCATTTGTTAATTAACAGAAAGAAATATGAGATTAGATTTAAGCTTGTAGATGTTTATGAGACTGTTGGGCTTTGGGGCTGTATGTACATCTAGCAGAAGGAAACCCAAATGAAAAAAATATCTACTTACGATCTCAAAGTGCCTGTGTGTGCCCACCAGTGTCTGAATTGAATACAAGGATGTCGGCGTCTCTCCAATAATTTGCATTGTTTTCAATGGAGTCGATTCGAAGAACTCTCTTTAACTATTTCCAACATATTTGTTGTCCAGGTCAACCAAAAATGGAGCCCAAAAAAAATCAACACTGGCATTGTAATTCTGTACAGAAGGAAATAATTAAATTTAGTCCCCAAATGGATAAACCCAAGTGCAAGAACAAATCTTGAGTTAATTTAGTATTCTGAACGGTGAAGTAAAGTATAAATTCAATGGACAAATCCAAATGCAAGATCGAAATAGATTTACTTTATCAATTTAAAAACATTGAAGTCCAAAAACAAATTCTTATCAAAATGGTTTAGAATAACTTGAATTTTAAATAACAGTTCATACCACTCGTTGAATTTGACATTTTGAAAAAACTGGTCAGTTATATCATAAACAAAAACATATCAGAAATTTTGCTCACCAGGGCCTTAAAAGTTGCAAGAGGGTATCCAAGCGAAGCAAATTTTTGAGAATCTGGGATCACAGCTTGTAGCATGCACCCCATAGACTCCCATTCGTTGCAGGTTAGAGAGTCTCCTACAAACATGAGCCTCTTACCCCTCAGAACCTTTGGCATCTCGTTTGCATTGAATCTGTCATTGTCATGCACCAAACAAACATCTCAGAATATAAAACATGTAAGAGTTGAATTTGTCATTGTCATGCACCAAACAAACATCTTAGAATATAAAACATATAACAAGAAAAAGCAGTGCATAGTTTTATCTCACTTAGTTGGGTATGGCACAATCTTGAGGTTGCCATCTCCATTTGAGATAGTCTGAATCAACTGGTCTACGGAAATGTGCAGATTCATTTCAAGCTGTTTAAATTCCATAAACCAAGCCCAGGCTAATTTTAGAGATTAAATAAGCCTCGACCATTTGCACCAAGAGCTATGACATCAATTACCCAGACAACCAATACAAGGATGATGCTTTTCCTCCAGTTGGGCAGGGAAAGCCATTAACCCTAATTTATATTCAAACTAACTAAAGTAACAAAAATAACTGTTGTACAAAAATGTGTAGATTCATTACAATCCCACACAGCTTGGAATCAATCCTCGGCTGGTCTTATCATGGAAGACAGTCATGGTGAGATGTTGATGATGGGGTTGGTGCAGTTCAAATCTGCGTCTATCTATTGTGCCAATTGACCATAGATCTCAGAACGGATGCTGCAACAACTTTGTGAAATGGTGATTTATCAAGAGTAGTTGATATCCAATATGTAAGTTATGAAAAGTTACTAAAGAATGCAATCTTTACCGATAACTGCTTTATTTAGGCCAATGCAAAATATAGATTAAAAAATCTATTATCTTTATTTTTATTGTTGCAATTTTTTCAGTAAAAGTAGCACATGACTTCCACCTGCCTGTCATTTTCAATGCAGCTTCAAAAACTTTACGGAGAATATTCCTTGAATGCTTTCACTGTGTAACTTCTCCATAATAAGGGAAAGTTAATAAGAGAATTATTAAACTAAAAAACAATTCCTTTTATTATTGTTTTAGTTGATTTAAACCAATAATAGTATTATAGTTATAAAAATTAATAGGTTTTAAATAGTGTAAACTTTAAATATTATTGAACATTAATTAAAATACTATTTTTATTATTTACCATTTTATTTGAAATACTACTTTTGTATTGTTTTAAATATTGTTTTTGTTAGTTTTGCACCTCCAAAAGATCCATTTGAAATTTAAAATTTCATAATGGTTTCAAACTAACTCCCTTCCCACTAACCACTATTATTATGCATTTTACCTTTTTTTTTTACCTTAAATATTTATACAAGAATGTTTTATTTCCTTATAAACATAACAAAACAATATCAAATAAAAATGACGAGGATTTAAATTTTAGTGTTTCAAATTTGCATGTGAAATACATGTTCAAAAATATTATTATCTATATTTTTTTAGTGTACTAGATATTACACTAAATGGTTTTTTTAGTTTAAAACCTAAAAAATAAAAATCTATGCCTAAAAGGTAGATTTAAATGGTTGTCCATAATCAACTTGGAATAAATTAACTAGTGTAATATCTAGTTTTTAGATTTTAATACACTAACTATTGGTATTAAAATTTCTATGGGCAAAAATGCATGTTAAGGAATTATTAAATTTATGCAATTTTCTATAGATCTACTTAATATCTACCTAATATCTAGATATTACAATTTTAATAAGTTTAAAAATATTATTTTTGGAATTAATGTTTTAGTTTTTAGATTTTATTAAAAACTAGATATTTATGTTTAAAATCTATTAAAAATATTTATTGCAATCTATAAAATTAATGTCCATTGAGATCTCTTTTTAACATAATAATTTTATTTTATTAAAATTAAATAAAAGGTTGATTACAGTATAAATTTATTCCAAGTTGATTATGGACAACCATTTAAATCTACCTGGTGGTTGGGATAAATTTGGCGCGTCCCACATTAATATCCTACTTGCAATTTTCTGTCAATTGTGGCCTCCATAGAATTTTACCGTGTTTAATAATTCTAAGCATTTTGAATAATTTTTTTAAAAATGTTTTAATTTTTTGTATTTATAGGTTTTATTATTTTTAAAAAAGTTAATACTATCTTATTTAGTGATTTTATTTATATTTGTTGCAACACTAAATCTTATATAACTCATTCTTAAAATTTATATTATATTAAAATAGTAAAAGTAGTATTAAGTATTTAGTATTAATTGATATAAAGTTTTGCATTGTATAAATCCTTAAATTATTTTAGATAATAGTATTTAGTGTTGCAACAAATATATTATACTTCTTTAAAAGTTTAAATATAATCACATATTAAACTTATTAAGATAATAGTAATAGTATAGTTCTTATAATTCTTATAAATTTAATACTTATAATTCCTTTATAAACTAAGAATATAAAAGAAAAACTAGTTAGAATAAAAATTTAAATGATTTAAGTATTTTTTATAAAAGATACACTTAATTTATAAGAATTAAACCAATTTATTTAATAGTTTAATATTCAAATATTTAATTATAATTATAATTCTTTTAATTTATATTTAATAATATTTATAATAAAATGTGTTAAATTATAAAAAATTATACTTAATTTAAACTTTAAAATACTTTTAAAAAATTATATAAATTAAATTTAAATCGTTTCTAAATAATATAAAACACATTATGTTTTTTTACTTTAAGTCAAATAAAACTATTTTAACGATTTTTAATTAATCCTTTATATTATAAAACTAATATTTTTAATTTCACAATTATTTTTTATAATTTTTTTGTTAAGTCAAAATAATTTATTAAAACTCAATAATTAAATTAAATTAAATTAAATTACAAAAGATTTATTGTGTTTAATTATACCATGTTCTTATTAAATTTAATTTAGTAAAATGCCATTCTTTTTTAATTGTTTAAAACATGGTAAAAAAAATAAAAATTTGTAAGTAAAAAAAAATTATTGCATTGCAGCTGTCTACAAATATTTACCAAAAGCGAAATTTCAGTGGCTATTAAATACGTGCCTGATTGCAGAGTGAAGAGCGACTTGGAGGTGATGGGACAGCGAGAGCAGGAAGTACGGAAACCCCCACGACAGCAGAGTGAAGAGTGCCGACTTGAGGTGATGGGACAGCAGAGCAGGAAGTACGGAAACCGTCACGGACACAGCAGGTACAAACCGTAGCAGAGGCTTGCAGGGTTTGCACGGGTGCAGCCATGGGATGGCCATCGATGCCCAGGTGCAAATTGTCACCTGCATAGACAGTGCCCAGGCCGAGCAAGAAGGTGGCCCTCTTCGTCCCACAAAGTGGTCCTCTAGCCTCTTAGCCTGCTGCGCAGATCCATGCGTTTGTATGACACTCAATTTATTTTTCTCCTCCCTTCTCCCTCCTCTTGTATGTTAATAATAATAACAGGAGGGGAAATGTTGTATTTGTGCAGGTTGCCTCACATTATGCTGCCCCTGCATCACGTTTGGGCGGATAGTGGAGATAGTTATATTTATTGGATTGTTAGTCTTGTTTGGAAAGGCTGATTCTTGGAACTTGACGCAGCGTGCTGTGTAAGCGGAGGGATCTATGCTGTTCTGCTCCATTTCACGGGGCATGCTTGCTGCTTTTCGTGCTTCTACCGAACCAAGATGCGGGCCAAATTCAACTTGGGGGATATCCCCTGCAATGATTGTCTGGTCCATTGGTGCTGCGAACTCTGTGCGCTGTGCCAGGAATATAGAGAACTCAAAGAGAGAGGATATGACCCTGCACTGGGTAATGCATTTGTGCGAATAGATCTTGATATTTGGAATTGGTCAGCTGGTTTTGGGGTTGATTTTTTGTTTTTCTTGTTGCAGGTTGGGTAGGTAACCTGCGAAAACAACAGGGCGGAATGGGGACTGCCATGGCAGCACCTGCGTATCCAACCATGGCAAGATGAGCCTACCCCTCATGCCGTTTATGTTCGTTCATGCATCTCGGAATTTTACCTGGATTGGACTTAGCATGGTTGTTATTAGTACTATTGTGAAGATGATCAAGGGATAGTAGGCAATAATCTTAGATATTTACCTTTAAAAGCACTTCTTTTGTGGTGCCTGCCTATAACCTACTGTAATATTTGCTATCTGTCTATTGTTGTTCTCTGTCTTTTGATGTCAAATTTGTGTTGTTTTGGACTGCTATAGCAGCCTTTTTTGGTTTGCTGATTTAGACTTTGTAAATTCTTTTTCTTGGCAGCCTCTTGTTACTTCTATTTTGAAACATTATTGCTTGTTTTCTATTTTATAAATAAATATTTTATTAGTAAAATTATTGTTTAGATGTAATAAATGTATAGAAACATTATTGCTTGTTTTCTATTTTATAAATAAATATTTTATTAGTAAAATTATTGTTTAGATGTAATAAATGTTTGGTTGATGATTGGTGTTTATTATAAATAGGTTTATATAAATCAATTATTTATGAGAGATATGTCAATGAATTTGACTCAAATACTATACATTTAAATCTTGATAAGATATCATCATTTTATTATTGTCAAATTAAAATTGATACTAATTGACTGTAGTTCAATTGATTGAACATAAGTGACAATGGTAATAGAACGATCCTTACTTCCACCATCCACCAAAATTCAAGTCCACATATATAATTAAGTTTTTGTTTTAAAATATTTTAATTGTGTGTATGGGATGTGGGATCTCCTAATATGCAAGATTGTAAATTTGGATTGTAATTTAATTATTGAACTCCATTGTTAGTACTAAATAGTTATTTGGTCTTTTGCTATTGTATTATATAGTTTATGTTGTTGCGCTTCACTTTTGTTATGGCTGGCATACATTTGTCTTGTACATGGGCATTATGACAAGATTCTGATGTTGTATTGTTAGGTGTGCTGCTATAACAAGGAGTAGTTGTAGTAATTATGGATGTTGTTACTGTTCCTGTTTGCTGCTGTAGTTTGGACAATCTTTGCCATTGTTTCATAGTGATTTTGTTGTCCCAGTTTTGAGTTTTGTGTACAGTTTTATATTGCAGTTTTAAACTAAATTCTTTTCCTTGTAATTTGCATTTTCTCAATTAAAAAAAAAAAATTGTTTGAAATGGTCATTTCTGAAATTTGTATGCATATTGCAATCCATTTTTACTTATAGTCTTATGATAGATAAATAACAAAAAACTCCAAAGTGAGCTTGAACTTCTTTTCAATTTAGTAATTTAAGTTGATCTTTCATAAAGTCTACATTATTCAAGACACCTTAAAGTTTTATTGTATCCATTTTTACTTATGATAGATAAATAACAAAAAACTCCAAAGTGAGCTTGAACTTCTTTTCAATTTAGTAATTTAAGTTGATCTTTCATAAAGTCTACATTATTCAAGACACCTTAAAGTTTTATTGTATCCATTTTTACTTATGATAGATAAATAACAAAAAACTCCAAAGTGAGCTTTAAACTTCTTTTCAATTTAGTAATTTAAGTTGATCTTTCATAAAGTCTACATTATTCAAGACACCTTTAAAATTTTATTGTATCCATTTTACTTATGATAGATAAATAACAAAACTCCAAAGTGAGCTTGAACTTCTTTCAATTTAGTAATTTGTTGATCTTTCATAAAGACATTATTCAAGACACCTTAAAGTTTGATTGTATCCATTTTTACTTATGATAGATAAATAACAAAACTCCAAAGTGAGCTTGAACTTCTTTCAATTTAGTAATTTAAGTTGATCTTTCATAAAGTCTACATTATTCAAGACACCTTAAAATTTTATTGTATCCATTTTTACTTATGATAGATAAATAACAAAAAACTCCAAAGTGAGCTTGAACTTCTTTTCAATTTAGTAATTTAAGTTGATCTTTCATAAAGTCTACATTATTCAAGACACCTTAAAGTTTTAATTTTATTGTATCAATGAATTACTTTTTGATGTTATATATTAGTAATTTTAATAAGCATAATCTAAAGCTAGTTAAGGAATCATCCATGTGAATACAAGGGACCATAAATCTTCATTTCCCATCTCTAAAATTGTAAAGTTCTTTAAATAGAGCTCTCAATCAGCTTAAAAAAAGATTTAACAAAGCATTACAAACTCCCAATGTCTACCTAGTCAATCAATTAACAATTGTGAATTTTAAGAAAAAATATTTTTTGTATTTTAAATGTCTAATAGTATAAGACAATATGGGTTGATAGCTTTCTCCAATATTTATTTTGAAGCTAGTTTTGAAGCTTGGCAAACAAGGAATACCCACCAACATGAACTCTAAAACCGCCTCTTTTTTAAACCTCATCATCATCTTCTCCATGGGCAAAATTGAATAAAAGAAATTAAAAATATTCCTCAATACTCTTGTAGGTCTTGTCTTGTATTATATTTGAAAACACCCATGTTAAGTTTGGTAGAGTTAATAAGAAATAAAAAAATATGTTCTTTTACATGTCCAAAGGAAAAAATCAATATATCATGACTTTTGAAACAACTTAAGCAAGAAAATAAAAAGAATTCCAAATATATTAAAAATGAATAATTTCTTGAAACAAATAAATCTTAAATATAGTGATTAGATTCAAAGTTTGTGCAATTGTAGAATCAAATTGAAAAAAATAAACCTATATTTCCTTTCTAACATTGTGATTGAGTTCAATTTCAATAGAAAGATTTTCACACTTAAATAGCTCTAAAATGCAAAATATTATAAATTATATCCCCACTTTTGATCCTTGGAACAAAGTTAAACTATGGAAGCAAAAAGGAAAATGATAATCTTGAAATTAAACTAGCATAAAAAAAAAGCTTGCATAATCTCAAAAGGATCATACTCCTTTTAAGGACAATCTTTGTTGTTGGATTAGAAGGTAATTTCATCACTAATTTAGCATTCTTTTAGTATCCAAAATTTGACCTCCATATCCATCCATATTGGAAACCTGGGCTCAAATAATAGCTATTAAATAGAGGCCATATTGCAACATTGGATATTGAGGTCGAACTATTATGTGTCCAAGGCCCCAAAAATGTTTGAATGTTGTTATGTTGTAAAAATATTGTAACATTATAGTAAAAACCCTCCTATAGGTTTAAGAGTGTACTTGGATTACCAAATACACGGTAAAAGTAAAATAAGTTAGAATGTCTTAGTATGCAATTATGATGATAAAGGTGTGTCCTTGAGGAGAAGATACTTTTCCAATAATATCAAGCCCCACATGGAAAATGGCCAAATAGAAAATTGAGAATGAAGTTCCTAGGCAAGAGCATGAATCAAATTGTTGTGTTATTGACAGTTAGGACATTTTTACAAAGGAAAAAGAATCATGTTCCATGTTTCACCAATAATAACCAATGCGGATTAACTTTTGAACCAATGATCGAACATCAAAATTTCATCGACAAGCACTTAAATGGGATTCCTCAAGGGCAATACAAATATCTGATTTGTTAAGATAACAAATCTTCAAAGAAGACCATTATATGTTCTTTGATATAAAATATTAGCTAAGATGATGTATCGCACTAGACAAACTTTCAAATATGAGCTCAACTGCTTTTAGAAGAGGGATCGAGAAAAGTACCATCACACAAATATTGAAATATGTGGTCCAATACCATTCATTTGAATTAGTATTGAGACAAAAATCCATTTATCATCTTTAACAGTTTCTCATATTGATGGAGAAATGATATTATGAATACTGAACTTGAAATCCATAGATAAATTGTCAAGGGATATAAGGGAAGTAGTACTCACCATTGCATTTACATGTCAATTATCTTTTCATGAGATATTGTCAATGGTGTATTAGGAAAAATGTTGTAATGTTGCTAATGCCAAGTCATGGTATTAGGATAATTTATCTTGTTTTTCTTGATAGGATCCATTTATTTGATTTATTATTAGTTTAGAATCTTTGAATATGCAAAGATGTTGAACATTAAGGGATGAGGTGGCATGTAAACCAATGATAAGAGCTTCATATTCCAAGATTTTGTTAGTTCTTAGGAAATTAAGATAGTACAATAAGGTATTAGCTTGCCTAAAGGAGGTAACAATATAACACTAGCACCAAAGCTAGTTTTACACTTAAAACCATCAACTTGTATAAATCCCATGTCGGGCATCAACTTCTAATGATAGGACATGATCATCTGGAAATAAATGATGGTTTGGTAAAGAAAATGGTGAAGGAGCATCAACTAAGTGATTGGTCAATGCTTGACCCTTAATTAATTTTTGAGAGACGACTTAAGGTAAAGTTTTGTTAACAACATTACCCATTTAGCAAGGTGTCCTAATAGGTCTATTTTGGAGAAGATATGTTCTAATGGATTAAATTGTATAATAACATGAATTTCAAAATTTAACAAATAATGTCAAGTAGTTTACTTGTTGCAAACACAAGAGCTAAACATTTTTTTCTATTGTGGTACATAAAATCTCATAATCAAGTAAAATACAACTAATATAATATACAATATATTATTTACCATCTTCATCATGTTGCACTAATAATGCAACAAGAGCAATAGATGAAGCAAAATTGTAAAGAAGAAAAGGATGTCTTGAGGCAGCTAGTTGTAAAACAAGAGGATTATCCAAATATTGTTTAAAGTTCTCAAAGGGCTTTTGATAATCTTCATTCTATTTAAAACAAGAATATTTCTTAAGGAGTTGAGTGAAGGGAAGAGTCTAATCCACTAGTGATGAAACAAACCAATGAATAACTTGAATCTTCCCTTGTAAGCTACAAAGTTGAGAAATATTTTTAGGAGATGGAATGTTAATTATAGCATCACTTTTCTTTATTTCCACCTCAATACCTCGATGTGAAAGAATAAATCCTAATAATTTTATATTGTCCACACCAAAGACACATTTTCAAGGATTCAAATGCATGTTATTTTTATGAATTTGCTCAAATATTTGATAGAGGATTTTGATGTGATCTTGGCGTGAGATGGATTTAGCCAAGATATCATCGACATAGTCCTCTAAGATGCTATGAAGAAATCATTAATGTCGCTCCCTTTGATAAGTTGCTCCAGTATTTTTTAATCCAAATGGCATAACCACCCAACAAAATGTTCCCCAAGGTGTAATAAAAGATATTTTATATTGATCTTGAGGGTTAATAAAGATTTGATTATATCTAGAAAATTCATCCATAAAGGAGAGTAAAGCATGTCCAATGATAGAATCAACAATCATATCTATTAGGAAAAGTGAAATCATCTTTCAAAGAATCCTTATTGAGGTCACGAAAAACAACACATTCTAATACAATTATTAGGCTTAGTGACAACTATAATGTTTGTTATACAAGGTGAATAATTTATAGGACTAATGAAACCATCTTGTAAAAGATTTTCAATCTCAACCTTAACCAAAAATTCCTCCTTGGGGTTCATCTTACAAATCTTTTGTCTTACTAGTTTAGCATCATCACGCAATACAATGTTATATGTAACCACTTTAAGATCAATGGCAGGTTATGACCTAGAAAATTAAATTGTGAAAGTGAGAAATAAACAAAAAATAAAAGCAATCACAATATAATTCATAAAATCACATCAATAAATCATTAAGAAAGTTGCACAACAATATAATAGCAAAATCTGCAAATACAAAGCCTTATACAATAACCTTAGCCTAGCTCCAAATTGTTCTCCTATGTTGCACCTTGGAGAGAAGGTGTAATGTTGGTTACTCTCAGATTTCATAGCACAAAGAACTATGAAATGACATATGTATAAGTTTCTTGCAATGAGTGAGAAATAATAGATGAATGATAGGTTCAATTTATAGATTTTGGGTGATACTAATTAACTATCAAGATCTGATGAAGGGCTGAGAATATCAATGGTCTAGAATGGTTGAGAGGAATTAGTGAGGAGTTAGCTGACTTCTTGATTGGGGTTAATTGCTCGTATGGGTTAGTTAAGAGAATTGATTGAAGAGATTTAAGTGTGAATGACTATTAGTGAAACATAATTGATTGATTAGATAACTAGATTAATTGAGGAGTGAACTCGAAGTGAGTGGGAGTTAATTGGTAAGGAAGAAATGCATGAGTAATTAATAAATTAAGTAAATTAATTAATTATTAATTTCATGTGCAAAGGTGGAAATAAATAAAATAAATAATTTTATTTATTTTAGAAGAGGATAATATTGAGAAGAATAATTGGATAAATTAAATAATTAAAACAATTATTTAATTTGAGAAGTGGAAAATGAGAAATGAATTAATTAAATAATAATGAATTATTTAATTAATCTAGGAAAGGGAAATAATTAGTAAATTAATTAAATAATATTAAGGGTAAGTGCACAAAGATGGGGGACCAAACGAGGGTCTTAAGTGGCCACTTTTTTTTTTAAATCAAGAAAGACTGAACTTGGACGAGAAATAAAAGATAGTTACACTCAAAATTTTAATATGCAACAAAAATAAGAGTCGTAGTGCTCCGAATCTAATTTTTAAACTACTATTTATTTTTAAAAAATGGTAGAGATTAAGGGGTTCAGAAAGGTGGGGTAGACAAATTGGTCCTGATTTTTTCAAAAAAGCATAACATAGCATCTGGTGTGGCCCCCTTAAAATATTGACTTTTTTTAGTATTTTAAAAACCACTTTGGTGAGAAATTAGCTAACACCATGTAATTTAACCCCTATTTTTTTGCTATTTTTTTAATGAACATATAATTTTTTATATTTTTCAAAGTGGAAACATCATACAAAATAGAAATTTGAGTGTGTTCCCCATAAAAAATTTGAAAACTAATCAAAAATCAAATTAATTAATTTATGAATATGTGTAGAATGGATTCTAGTTTCTAAAAATGTAATTTATTTGAAATTTCAATTAACAGTTAAAAAATAAAGTAAAAATACCAAACATTAGTTTTTGACAAAAACATATACACCGACAAAAGAAATTGAAGATGAAAGTCATAACATACTCAAAATGTGAAAAAAATTACATGGTTAGATCTAGCTAAGAGAGAGCTTAACATTACCCAGGTGTTTTTTACTTGACCTTGAAACG
>VDFB02284447.1:0-24307 GCA_007258455.2 Sequoia sempervirens
TTTGTTATACAAGGTGAATAATTTATAGGACTAATGAAACCATCTTGTAAAAGATTTTCAATCTCAACCTTAACCAAAAATTCCTCCTTGGGGTTCATCTTACAAATCTTTTGTCTTACTAGTTTAGCATCATCACGCAATACAATGTTATATGTAACCACTTTAAGATCAATGGCAGGTTATGACCTAGAAAATTAAATTGTGAAAGTGAGAAATAAACAAAAAATAAAAGCAATCACAATATAATTCATAAAATCACATCAATAAATCATTAAGAAAGTTGCACAACAATATAATAGCAAAATCTGCAAATACAAAGCCTTATACAATAACCTTAGCCTAGCTCCAAATTGTTCTCCTATGTTGCACCTTGGAGAGAAGGTGTAATGTTGGTTACTCTCAGATTTCATAGCACAAAGAACTATGAAATGACATATGTATAAGTTTCTTGCAATGAGTGAGAAATAATAGATGAATGATAGGTTCAATTTATAGATTTTGGGTGATACTAATTAACTATCAAGATCTGATGAAGGGCTGAGAATATCAATGGTCTAGAATGGTTGAGAGGAATTAGTGAGGAGTTAGCTGACTTCTTGATTGGGTTTAATTGCTCGTATGGGTTAGTTAAGAGAATTGATTGAAGAGATTTAAGTGTGAATGACTATTAGTGAAACATAATTGATTGATTAGATAACTAGATTAATTGAGGAGTGAACTCGAAGTGAGTGGGAGTTAATTGGTAAGGAAGAAATGCATGAGTAATTAATAAATTAAGTAAATTAATTAATTATTAATTTCATGTGCAAAGGTGGAAATAAATAAAATAAATAATTTTATTTATTTTAGAAGAGGATAATATTGAGAAGAATAATTGGATAAATTAAATAATTAAAACAACTATTTAATTTGAGAAGTGGAAAATGAGAAATGAATTAATTAAATAATAATGAATTATTTAATTAATCTAGGAAAGGGAAATAATTAGTAAATTAATTAAATAATATTAAGGGTAAGTGCACAAAGATGGGGGACCAAACGAGGGTCTTAAGTGGCCACTTTTTTTTTAAATCAAGAAAGACTGAACTTGGACGAGAAATAAAAGATAGTTACACTCAAAATTTTAATATGCAACAAAAATAAGAGTCGTAGTGCTCCGAATCTAATTTTTAAACTACTATTTTTTAAAAAAAAATGGTAGAGATTAAGGGGTTCAGAAAGGTGGGGTAGACAAATTGGTCCTGATTTTTTCAAAAAAGCATAACATAGCATCTGGTGTGGCCCCCTTAAAATATTGACTTTTTTTAGTATTTTAAAAACCACTTTGGTGAGAAATTAGCTAACACCATGTAATTTAACCCCTATTTTTTTGCTATTTTTTTAATGAACATATAATTTTTTATATTTTTCAAAGTGGAAACATCATACAAAATAGAAATTTGAGTGTGTTCCCCATAAAAAATTTGAAAACTAATCAAAAATCAAATTAATTAATTTATGAATATGTGTAGAATGGATTCTAGTTTCTAAAAATGTAATTTATTTGAAATTTCAATTAACAGTTAAAAAATAAAGTAAAAATACCAAACATTAGTTTTTGACAAAAACATATACACCGACAAAAGAAATTGAAGATGAAAGTCATAACATACTCAAAATGTGAAAAAAATTACATGGTTAGATCTAGCTAAGAGAGAGCTTAACATTACCCAGGTGTTTTTTACTTGACCTTGAAACGCGTGCAAACTTGATAGGGAGCACGCTCGATATTATGTGATTTTTTTTAGAATCTAGAAAAACACATCTTTGGGCATTGGAAATTCAGTCCAAGCCTTTGGTTTGGAAATCCAAGGCAAATCCAAGCCAAAGGCCTGGAAATTAACAAAGCAAAGAAAAATGTGAGCATGTTATAATGCACTCGTATTATGTCAAGCTTTGACATAACGTGAGCGTGTTATAATGTGCCTACATTATGTGATTTAACATAATGCAAGTGCATTATAATGCACTATGTATGTATGTATGTATGATTGTATGTATGTTTGTAGGTATGCATTCATGTATGTATGCTTGTATGTATTGTTGTATATATGTATGTATATATGTATGTATGTTTGTATGTAAGCTTGTATGTATGTATGCATGTATGTATGTATGTATGTATGTATGTATGTATGTATGACCATCTTAGGGTCAATGAAATAAAGATGTTTGATAGGCATCACACAAGGAGTTGAATTAGAAACAATAAAATTCACCATATTAGTCTTGAAAGAGTGAACATAGAGAAGTGACAATGAATTGTTAATTTATCTTTTACAAGTTTGTCCAACCATCTCTAGCTACCATCATACTGGTTTACAATTTTTGGCCAAACTAGACACTAAATTGATTTTTTCTAGCTAAATCTTCACTTTTGGAAACCTATAACGGCTAAACCGTGAAGAATTTGAAGATGAAGTAAACTAGTGATTTGTGACATTTTGTCTATAGATTCTAAATATATTTTTTTCAAAATTTTGGGAATCAGATTGCACTTCTTTTTCCATCTCCTTCGAAAACTAGTTTTTTCAGTAAACACCATTTTTAAGGAGTGATGCTCACCGTATAACACATACTTTTTGTGGGATAATTTTTTTTTTTTTTTTTTTTAATTTATATTTGTAACTACAATATCAGATGCTTCAATTGGTTTCATAGTGTTTTATTGAATATTTTCTCATAAATCAAGTTTAAGTCAGGCAATTACAATTCGGGCATAGAGAAGCGTATAACACAAATTTTTTTTGTATGTCGAAATTCAATTTCTTTTTGTTGGATCGAGGGTACAATATCAGTGCACTCATATTTTTCATTTTTGATAATCTTTTTTTTTCCCATGTGCAAAACATAGAACTTATTTTCAATAGAAAACAAAAAAATAAAAATAAATATAATAATCAAATTAAATTTAATTAAAATTATCTTTTTGGAAGCTAATAAGAGACATGCTAGAAAATAAATTTTAAATAGATTCATTGATCCCAAAAGGTAAATCAAAAGTGGTTTTTTATCAGCATTTTGATAGGTGTAAAGGAGACTCCGTTATAGGCATGGTTTAAAACTAGTGGGGTTCTATCCAAGGGGGATTGGTTTAAGGTGGTTTGATCAAACCCTCTTCAATTATAATCCTTTAAATGGAACTTTTCAAGGCTTAAATCATTATATTTTCTAAAAATATGTGATTTCAGCAAAAAACAAGATCTCCCAGAAAGTGTAAACCACTATTGTGGCAGCACCCAATTTATTTTGTATGTATGTATGTATGTATGTATGTATGTATGACCAGTTTAGGGTCAATGAAATAAATATGTTTTATAGGCATCACACAAGGAGTTGAATTAGAAACAATAAAATTCACCATATTAGTCTTGAAAGAGTGAACATAGAGAAGTGAGAATGAGTTGCAAATTTATCTTTTACAAGTTTTTCCAAACATCTCTAGCTACCATCATATCCTTAGATTAAACATTTTAACCTCAACATGTATTTCCTCCTTGAGGCCACTAATGAAAAAATAATTGGTGAAGAAAGAATCTATCAAGCCTTTAATTTGGTTGGAAAGTATCTCATATTCAATTTGGTAGTCATACACAAAACCTAGTTTTCATAATTTGATTGAAGCTCTTGTAAACACTTCATAGGTACATGTGACTAAAGTAAACAAAAATATATCTTTTGAATTTAATCCAAAAAGGTTTAGGATTGACCTTTCTATACTTTGTGCACCAGTAAATTGGTTTTGTTTCCAATTTGAGTGAGATAATAGGGACCATGTTCCCCAAGGACTATTATAGAGTAAAATATTTTTCATCACAATAGATCCAACTAGTAGGGTATGTACCAAAAAAAAAAGGTAAATCAAGTTTGGGTCCCCAAGGTATAATGTTAGCGTGATAACTAGATTTGATATGACCGAGGTAGTCATTGAAGGACTTAGGACTAGTTAGAAAATTGGGAGATCAATAAGGGAGGAGATGCTAAATTCAAATTCCTCTAATTTAGTATTTATTGTTGTATCCATTTCCCTAGAGTGAGTATTCACTTTATTAGGAGGGGTCCCAAAGTGGCTTTAAAAATTGTGTCAATTTTATATAGAAAAATGATGAACTTGAAGCTTTAGAGTATAGGGTTTAGGGTATAGGGATGAGGGTCGAGGGTGTGGGATTGAGGGTTTAAGGTATAGGTTTGAGGATTGAGGGATAGTGTTCAGGGTTGAGGGTATAGGGTTAAGTGTATATGGTATAGGGATTGATGTTTAGGATATTCAGTATAGGGTTGAGGGTTTAGGGTTTAAGGTAAAGGTTGAATGTAGGGTTTAGGGTTTAAGTACAAGGATTTAAGGGTTGATAGTTTACAGTTGAGGGAAAATTTTCAAGGTTAAGGGTATAAGGTTTGAAACATAAAAAAGTAGTGACCCTAAGTTTAATATCTAAAACTTAAGGTCAATTGGGGGCCAGGATTTCTAGGATTTCATTAGGATGATTTAACATGATTTCCCTAATTGGACTATATGACCTAATATGTTAAATACAATTTCCTGAATGCAAACAGATAGAAACACAACTTTGTAAGTGGATTTAGAAGTTGCAGACTAATTTGTACCTATCACCAAAAGTTGGATTGAACATGTACAGAGGGATTGGGTTGCCCTTGTGCGACTAGGTATTTGATAGGGGGTCCTGAAACTATTTTTGTAGTCCTCTAGTGCTGGATTTGAGCTCCTAATTCCTAATTGTAAACTTGGTGGATTGCCATTAGACAATTTTATAAATGAGCTTTTGTGTCTTAACAAGATTTATGACAACAAATGCAACAATGGAGAATTTTCCTTCATGATCTCTTCAATCCTCTTCAAACCTGCAACCTACACATTTACAAAGAGGGAGGATGGTGTGCCATATAGGGGCTTGCCTTAGTCAAACCCTGTGTAAGTGTTCCCACTTCTACAATGGTAATATGCCAATGATAAAGGATAATTGAAAGGAAGGAATGATGAACTAACACAATGCTACAACTCACCACCCTTTAATGGTTGTCTTGAGTGAATGAAATAATACACATCTCATCAAGGATTTGGATCTTGCTTAATAGATTTGCTTAAATTCTTGGATAAATGGAGACCTACAACAATTTTTTCCTTCACAAGAAAATAACATGAACATACATAAACTTTGACATGATTTTGGATCTTGAATTGTTGTAATAATGCTCATAAATGTTACTCTTGATTTTCTCTTGATAATAATGTTGGCTCTTGAATGCTAGAAGGTGTGTGTTATCTTTATAATGATACAATAACTAGGTATTTATAGGTGTTTATCCATTTTCTCAAAAAATAGATTCCAAAAGCCGAAACTTCATATTAGGACTTTGGATGTTAAAATGCCACCAACATATTTAAATTTGGGTCCTAGCTAAGAAGGGGGGGCCCATTCACCCATGGGTGATTGGGTCCTAACCCAAATTTCCAAGACACTCAAAGTCGAGGAAAATTTAATGATTGGATGCATTTGTTTAATGCTTGTCCTCCTAGAAAGAACAAAAAAATTAGGCTTTGGAATGCAAAATTTGGAAAATTAGAAGCTTAATTGAGTCCAATAAATTAAGGGGCCAAAACATAACGTAAAATTGTAAAGGTATACAATTTTCTACACTAGATTTAGCCCCCACTTTAGTGAGAGAATGAATTTATGCTTAGACTCACACTAAAGTAGAGAAATATATGTCAAGAGGGGTCCAATTATCCAAATATTAGAGAGATAGGATGACTAGGGATCAAGGGAGGTGATCAAGCCCCAGGATCCAAGATCCTATGAAAAACCAACATAAGCACAAAGGAACAAATGTGTATGATATGCAAGAAGACAATATACACAAACGTACAATGTCAAAATTTATGCAAGGAAGAGGGAGAAAAGGGTATGGGCTAACAAAATGTATTATGCTAGTGGCCATACAAATAGGAAGACACAAATTAGTGAGAATCATTTTTTCACTAGGTGAGATCCCAAAACAAATAGAAAAATGGAAACACACACTAGGTCTACAAGCTATGACCATAACCATACCAAGAGTTATACTCCCTAATAACTTTGATAAAGTGCTACAAAATTATCAAAATGATATGCCAATGCTTACACTAAGTTCAACCCTTGTGAACAAAGTGAAGCCAAGAAAATGTAAAATGTAAAATATCAAATGTTAACACAACACTAAGTTCATCCCTTGTGAACAAAGTGAAGCAAAAATGCCAAGTGTAAATGTCAATGCATCACTAAGTTCAGCCCCTATGAACAAAGTGAAGCAAAAATGCCAATGTATGCCCCCACCTTAAAGACATTGCAAAACACCATGCTATGAGAAATTACTTTAAAGTAGAAAAATGATAAATGTCATGCAACAAATGATCATAAAAGCTTATTTGGAAATCCCTATGCCAATAATATAAAACAAGGTACACTAAGGGATCTATGGATTTGGAGTTAGTATACATCTTTACTACATTGATATAATAGAGCTCAAAATTGACATCATTCCCCAAATACTTGTGGAACAATGAACAAAAAGGAGGAATAACACATAGAGAGAGAAAACAACAAACTTTTAGGTTAACATGGAAGAGACCTAAATGTCTCAATACCTTACATCATCCCCAAAAGGAAAACACAAGACAAAAGGAAAAGATAAAGTTTACGACTTGTTGGTAAGTGTATTGGCACTTGAAATGATATTTGAATCGTCCAATGGAAGTGACAATAATGCTCCAACAGTTGGATATATTTTTTGGATGTTGTGGTTGTGTTGCTGATATGTGGTTGTCATTGATGTCAACACTATTAGCATATGATGTATTGAAGGCTGTATATGTCGAGGATATTGAGAAAATTGTAAAAGAAAGTATTATAGGTTCTTAGTAGACCTGTGAAGGGCATGAGGGTGTCTTGTACTATACATTGAAGATCAACTGTTGTGGACTAAAGGGTTTATTGCTGAGTGTATCTAGTCCATCCACCGGAAGTTTCAGAGGTTCGCATGAAGATTTGTTTGAGTTATGAAGATCTATGTTATGACAGTATTTCTGTGGGTTCTGTCAGTGTTCTTGATTAAAGTTGGTATAATTTTGGTAGTTCTAGTTGTTGTGGATGTTTCTCTGTTGTTTCTTGGTGCTCGTGGCTGTTTCTAGATTATGCTCTATCTTTGTTGCACATCCACGTTGATTGGTGTGCTCGTGGTTGAATATTTTTCTCAATATGTTTGGTTTTCATGTTCTTGGATGACATGATGGTTGTGGTGTGTTGCGGATTGTTAAAGATTTAATTTGAATGTTTGGTGCACATGAGGATATTGTTTTGGGTTGCATCATGGTATTGGCCGACGGTGTTTGATCCACATTGAAAATTTATTTGTAAATTTGGGCCAACATTGAAAATATGTTTTATATTTTTGGCTGACTAAGTTGTTGATGTAATTCCATGTTGTGGATATATAAGAGTGATTGTTTGAGCGAAGTTAGTGTGTGCATAAGAGTGAATGTATGCCGGAGAAAGTGCAGATGTGTGAATAGTGTCCAAATCATTCGATTGCAGAGCAAAGTGAGAAGAAGTTTGAGCAAAGTGTGAAGAAGGTTTTATGTGCTTAACTGAAATTGCAATTAGGCTTTTGAAGAAGCTATTTTCTTAGTTCACAATCCAGATGGTTTTAATCCAAACCTTTCTTGGGCAGTGAGCCCTCTTGTATTTGAGTAGTGAGCTCTAGGCAGTGTGCCTAAATGCATGTGCATTCCCATTATTTTTTATTATACTTTTAATAGAGTATAATATTGTGGACTAACATCCACCGTGGTTTTTCCCTTAATAGGGTTTCCATGTAAAAATCTTGGTGTTCTCTATGTTTCTGATGTGTTTTTTGTTCATGGTTTACTGTTCATTCATTAGATTTAGATTAAGTTAAGTATAGTTTGAAAAAGTTTGAATATTCTGTGACAACTGATTCACCCCCCTCTCAGTTGTTTGTCCTTGTTTTTCCAACAATTGGTATCAGAGTAGGTTCCTTTGAAGAATTTTAAAAGCTTGAGGTGATCTAAGATGACATCATACACGAAGGACAGTCCTAGATTCGATGAAACAAACCACTCATTGTGGAAAGCTAGGATGGAGTGTCATTTGAAGTGTATTAGTGAACCCTTCTGGAAGATTACAAAGAACATATATATTATTCCTCAGAATGGTCCTTCCACTGTTGATGAAATTAAAGAGGCCTAGAATAATGTCTGGGCTATGGAAGCTTTGTTGAGTGCTCTAACAAATTCAGAAATGACAAATGTGTTAGGTCTAAAGACAACTCATGAGATGTGGACGAAGCTAGAAACTTTGTATAAAGGAGATGTGCATGTGAAGATGGCTAAGCTACAAAGTTTGAAAAGCAAGTATAAAAATCTCAAGATGGGTAAAGATGAAAATATTTCTTCTTTTATGCAGAGAGTAAAGGAATACTAGTGATGTGTATTAGATGTACTAGTGGTATCCTGGATGAGGAAGAAATTGTGGCTAAAGTGCTCAGATCATTGCCTCCCTCCTACAAAGCAAAGGATCATGCTATTGAAGAAACTAGATCATTGACAAATGTGGCAAGAGATACACTGATTGGTAAACTTGTTTCTTTTGGGTTGAGCGAATTTGGTGATTTTGTTCCTGAGACTGAAACTGCATTCAAGGCTACTATATCCGGAAGAAACAAGCAAAGATATGATTTGGGAGAGAGTTCCAAAAAGACATTCAAGTATGAGGAAGAAATGAAACAACTTGAAGATGAAGAAAGAGACATAGAAGAATTGGAAGCACTGATTGTGAAGAAAGAAGGTAGAGGACAAGGTAATTATAAAGGAAAGTTTCCTATCAAATGTTTTTCTTGCAGTAAAATAGGACATTTTGTATCAAGGTGTCCTGAAAGAGTTCCTAGATCTAAGCCTTACAAATCTAGATTCCAAAAGAAATGTTACTTTGCTAAAGAAAGAGTGACTGATGATGAGTCTAATAAAGATAATGGAAATGAAGATGATTGGGTTTTCATTGCTATCAAGGAAAATAGTCTTGTGGCTACTGAATCTGCTAAAGTTGAGAAACCTCTTGCAACCCGAATTGAAGAAAAGGATGAGTGGGTCATTGACAGCAGATGCTCACAACATATGACTGGTGACAAAAGCAAATTTGAAAGTCTAGAGAAGTATGACGATGGGGTTGTAAGATTTGGAGATAACAATGCTTGTGTGATTCGTGGCAGAGGATCTATTTGTCTTGGTGGTAAGCATAACACTGATGATGTTCTTTATGTTGAAGGATTGAAACACAACCTATTGAGTGTTGGAAAGATGGTGGATAAGGGTTATGATCTTCAGTTCAAAGATGGAAGATGCAGGATATATGGAAGTTCTGGAAATATAATTACTTCAGGTAAACAGACAAAATGTAATGTTTTTCACCTAAATGCTGCTAGTGAAAGTTGTTTAATTGCTCAAGTAGATGAAAGTTGGTTATGGCATAGAAGGGTGTGTCATGTGAATTTTGATAACATTGTCAAAATAAGTTCTACTCAAGCAGTAAGAGATCTACCTAAGCTAGTGAAGCCTGCTAGCACAATTTGTAAGGAGTGTCAGATGGGAAAATAGACTAGAGTTTCTTTTTAGAGCAAACAACATCATTCAAATGGATTACTGGAGCTTGTACATACTGATCTATGTGGTCCTTCTAGAGTCAGAATTCTTCATGGTGAAAGGTACTTTATGCTTCTTATTGATGATTATTCTAGAATGATATGGGTTGCTTTCTTAAGAGAAAAATGTGAAGCATTAGAAAAGTTCAAAAGTTACAAGGCTATGGCAAAGAATGAGAAAGGTCTAAAAATCAAATGCTTAAGGTCAGAAAGAGGTGGTGAATTCACCTCTAGAGAGTTTAATTCTTTCTATGAAGAGCATGGAATCATAAGACAATTATCTGCTCCCCGAGCCCCTCAACAATATGGAGTTGCAGAGAGGAAGAACAAAACAATTCTGGATGTTGCTAGAACAATGATGATTGAAGGAAATGTGCCTCACATCTACTGGAGTGAAGCTGTAAGCACTACTGTGTACACTTTGAACTGGGTAAATGTAAATGGTTATTATAGTAAGACTCCTTTTGAACTATGGTTTGGTTATAAGCCTACTGTTAAATACTTCAAGATATTTGGAAGCAAGTGTTACATCAAGAGACATGATGATATAGGCTTGATTTTGATGCAAGAAGTGATGAAAGAATATTTCTAGAATTCTCTACTAGAAGCAAGGCCTACCGATACTACAACAGAAGACTGAGAAAAATGGTTGAGAGTGCAAATGTCAGAGTTGATGAGGATTATGCTAAATCATCCAAATATTGTGGATATGATTTAGATGAAGACAATACAAACAAAGGGGAGAATGTTCAGACACAAAATCAGCTTCAAATTGTGCCATATGTTCCGGTAAGACAACTTCCATTTGTTCTAGTAAATCAAGGTAGTCAGGAAGTAGAGATAAGTGCAAGTATAGAAGAAAGAACAGAAGAATTAGAAGTTCGAGAGAATCCTAAAACTCTGAGGTATGTAAAGCTAAATCATTCTGAAAATAAAATTATAGGAGACAAGAATAAAGGTGTGCAAACTAGAAGAAAGATTGCAGAAGAGTATTGCCTGATACCCAAGATTGAACCTAAAGATGTCATTGAAGCTTGCAATGATGAACACTGGATGGAAGCTATGAAGGAAGAATTAATGCAGATTGAAAAGAATAATACATGGGTACTTGTTCCTAGACCTAAAGATAAAAATGTGATTGGTACTAAATGGGTCTTTTGGAATAAACTGAATGAACAAGGTGAAGTGGTCCGAAATAAAGAAAGACTGGTATGTAAAGGGTATTCACAAATGGAAGGTATTGATTTTGAAGAAACTTTTTCCCCTGTTGCCAGAATTGAAGTTGTAAGGTTATTTCTTGCTTATGTTGCATATAAGAACTACAAAGTCTATCAAATGGATGTGAAGTCAACTTTTCTGAATGGTGAGTTAGAAGAAGAAGTATATATTGAACAGTCGGATTGGATTTCAACTGACTAACAAGGAAGACATGGTTTGTCGATTGAAGAAAGCTCTATATGGACTCAAGCAAGCCCCCAGAGCTTGGTATGCTAGACTATACAAATACTTATTAAAGCTTGGATTCAATAAAGGTACTATTGATAGCAACTTGTAGTTCAAACTGGATCATGACAAATAGTTAATTATTGAGGTCTTTGTTAATGATATTATTTTTGGAGGAGATGATAATCTATGTATGAAGTTTGCTGATGAAATGAAGAATGAATTTGAGATGAGTATGATTGGAGAGATGAAGTTCTTTCTGGGTTTGCAAGTTACTTAGTTAGACAAGGGGATCTTCATATCTCAGTCCAAATATGTGAATGAACTACTTAAGAAGTTTGGCATGGATGACTCAAAGTCTGTTGGTACTCCCATAGTAACCGGATGTAAGTTGACATAGAATGATGATTCTCTTAAGGAAAATCAAACAAGATACAGATCAATGATTGGTGGATTGCTCTATTTAACTTACACCAGACCAGACATTATGAATGTTGTATGTATGGTTGCTAGATTTCAGGCTGATCCAAAAGAGTCTCATGTGACTGTTGTTAAGAGGATCTTCAAGTATCTGAAAGGAACAATTGATTTTGGACTTTGGTATCCTAAGGATGATGATCTTACTTTGAATGCATATATTGATGCAGATTGGGCAAGAGATGTAGATGACAGGAAGAGTACCAGTGGTGGTTCCTTCTTCCTAGGGAAGAAATTGGTGTCTTTTTTGAGCAAAAAGCAGAATTCCATTTCTCTATCTACTGCTGAGGCAGAGTATATTGTTGCTGCAAACAACTGTACTCAAGTGATGTGGATGAAATAAATGCTGAAAGATATCAAAGTAGTATATGATGAACCTATTGCTATATACTGTGACAACTCAAGTGCAATAAACATATCAAAGAATTCGGTGCTACACTCTAAGACCAAGCATATATCAATCAAGTTTCACTTCTTGAGGGAAAAAGTAAGTGAGAAAGAAGTCAAACTGGAGTATGTACCTACCAAAGAGCAGATTGCAAACATTTTCACTAAGACATTGCCAAAGGATACTTTTGAGTATCTCAAAGGGATGCTAGGGGTGATTACCCCTCCTGATATAAACTAAAGATGCATTTTTTTGCATCAATATGTGTGCTTCATAGATATTTTCTGATTCGGATTGATGTTTTCATGGCTGCTACTCAGGGGGAGTAGTCAGATGTGCAGATATGTGGTTCAGAGCTTGTATGTGGGAAGATAATGCTTATCTTTGTTGTTGATGTCAAAGGGGTAGAATAGTCATGTGAAAAGTTGTTGCTTACCTAGAGTGAAGAGTTATGTGGTGAGAAGATCATGTAGAAGAGGTCAAGGAAGAAGAGTCAGAATCTAAGGAGGAGTAAGTGCTGATTGAGAGTTGGGTTGATAGTGTTTTTTGCATCATGTGTTGCCATCAATGCCAAAGGGGGAGATTGTTGGATGTTGTGATTGTGTTGCTGATATGTGGTTATTTCAACACTATTAGCATCTAATGTATTAGAGGTTGTATATGTCAAGGATATTGAGAAAATTATAAAAGAAAGTATTATAGGTTCTCAGTAGAATTGTGAAGGTCATGAAGGTGTCTTTTTCTGTACGTTGAAGATCAACTATTGTGGACTAAAGGGTTTATTGCTGAGTGTATCTAGTCCATTCACCAGAAGTTTCAAAGGTCTGTGTGAAGATTTGTTTGAGTTATGAAGATCTGTGTTCTAATAGTATTTCTGTGGGTTCTGTCAGTGTTCTTGATTAAAGTTGGTATAATTTTGGTAATTCTAGTTGCTGCAGATGTTTCTCTATTGTTTCTCGGTGCTCGTGGATGTTTCTAGACCGTGCTCTATCTTTGTTGCACGTCCACGTTGATCGGTGTGCTCGTGGTTGAAGATTTTTCTTGGTATGTTCGATTTTTATGTTCTTGGCCGACATGATGGTTGTGGCATGTTGCAGATCATTAAAGATTTAATTTTGAATGTTTGGCACACTTGAGGATATTGTTTTGGGTCACATCATGGTATTGGCAGACTGTGTTTGATCCACATTGAAAATTTATTTGTAAATTTGGGCTGACATTGAAAATATGTTTTATATTTTTGGCTAACTAAGTTGTTGATGTAATTCCATGTTGTGGATAGATAAGAGCGATTGTTTGAGCGAAGTTAGTGTGTGGATAAGATCGAATGTATGCTAGAGAAAGTGCAGATGTGCGAATAGTGTCCAAATCATTCGATTGTAGAGCAGAGTGAGAAGAAGTTTGAGTGAAGTGTGAAGAAGGTTTTTTGTGCTTAACTGGAACTGTAATCAAGATTTTGAAGAAGTCATTTTCTCAGTTCACAATCCAGATGATTTTAATCCAAATCTTTCTTGGGCAGTGATCCCTCTTGTATTTGAGCAGTGAGCTCTAGGCAATGTGCCTGAATGCATGTGCATTCCCATTATTTTTCATTATACTTTTAACAGGGTATAATATTGTGGACTAACATCCATCGTGGTTTTTCCCTTAACAGGGTTTCCACGTAAAAATCTTGGTGTTCTATGTGTTTCTGATGTGTTGTTTGTTCATGGTTTATTGTTCATTCATCAGATCTGAGATTAAGTTAAGTATAGTTTGAAAAAGTTTGAATATTCTGTGACAACTGATTCACCCCCCCTCTCAGTTGTCTGTCCTTGTTTTGCCAACAAGATTAAATGTGGAAAGGAAATCTTCCTCTATGTTTGAGAGGGGAAAGTCCCTCGTATCATAGTGTTTTTAGGATTTTTGTGTACTTTTAACCTAAAAATACATAAAGGAGGAAAGACGAAACTAAAGGAAGATGAATAACAAAAACCCCAATGGTAGACATACGAACACCAATTGAGATTTCACAATTGATAATAGATTACAAAGAGGGTTTATCATAAAATATGTTTTTGATATGCAATGACGATAAGAGGACACAAACCTCAACATACAAAGATATAAGTTACTTCAACACATTCAAACCAAGATACGAGGGTACATGATTGTCTTTCATCAATCACATATAAATAACCAATGGATTTCACAAATACATAAAGGGATTACCAATTTAACATACAAGAAATTAGTAATAATAACTCAAAACACATTCAAGACATAAGAACCAAATGCATTCTTCATTATCTTTCTGAAATTATACAATTCTAAAAACCTCTTAAATACAAAGTGTCAAACCAAAAGTCATCAAAAGTTTTTGTCAAAATTTCTCTAGAGTTTCCCCTCTATAAAAGTTCCCTCCTTTACATTACAAATAGCCTTGTATATATAGACTTCGTTAGGTAACTAACTTGTAACTACCCAACAACTACCTTTTTGAAATACTCTAATTTGAAAATAATAACCTTATTTAATTATATTTTAGATCACTTTTTAATAATAAGATTTATTTTCTAATTTTTAGTTACAATAAATGACATAAGTCACTTTTACAAAAAGATAATTACTAATCCATAATCTTGAAGAAAGACCAACTCATTGACCTTGTTGATGTAGTTTTCCACCTTCATCTTATTTCCTTCGATCAAATTCATAATGCAATAAACCCTTGTCATATGCATCTTGAAAGTATTTTGCAACATCACTAATAACTCCACTACATCTTGAACCAATAGCCAGAAGACCTGACAAAAGACATGAGACCAAATTCTTCCCTGCTCTTGTTGTTACAATTGCATTATGTGTACTACATACGCAAGGCCTATGATCGACACAGAGAATAATTCATATCCCAATGAATTTTGAATAATATTATGGAAGACTCCATTTGAACCACAATAGTGAGATAACATTTCTCACACCACTTGTTTTAACATCCTGCAAAATTGTAATTCTTATAACCTGCACACTGTTCTCTGAGGTAGTATTCTCTGAATTTCCCAATGCCAGCTCTATCACTGCACTGTCAGAACTTTTATCTTTGATCCCTTGTAAATTACCTGAAAGGCCACATTGATCTTTCATTGCATTACATAAAACATCTTTTAAAATAAATTGTGTATATTCTGAAATTCCACCTGCAATTGGAGGCAACTGACTTTCCTGCCATAAACAAATTTCATTTGAATGATGACATGTATTAATTTCTCCTGAAAGCATGGATTCTACTTCTGACGAACCAAGGTTTGACATAATTCTTGTAACTGATGCTTCATCAATTCGAGGAACTGAATGCTTAGGGAAAAATGCCCATAAATCAATATCACAACTGCCCTCCTTACTAGAAATCCTCGTCCGAAGCTTCATCTCCCTTGCAAAAAGTGGATGGAATGCAGTTTCATGATTTCCATGGCTACATTGAATACAATCACCATGCTTCTTCTTGCATAGAGAACATAGTAATTTCCAGCATGCATCTATTAATGCCTATATTCATTTGAGGCATATGTCAAACATTTCACTTACTTTGTCTATGCGCTATGCCTTAGCGCCTACCAATTGCATTTGGTTAAACGTTTCTAAAGCCATTTCAACAAATCCATTCTGTGCAATCCTGGAATCATTTTGGTCCATGAGACTACATTCTTTTGAGGCATTTTGTTGAACTGTTCATGTGATTTATCCCTGCGCCACCATTCAGTTAACATTTTCTTAATAGTTTTGAAAGTATTTTCAACAAATCCAGTGATCATCACATTCCATGAGATGAGATCTCTTTAAATCATTTGCTGTGGCTTCTTCTCAGTTATCTCCACAATTTGCATACATGTAAACAATGCAAATTAAAACCAGTATCTTCATAGCTGTGACCTCAACTTATGAATTAAATTTGCTCGAAAGTTTTTTGATGCCTTTTCAACAAATTTCTTTTACGCAGGTGCACAACATCTGACAAAATTCCTCTTATCTTTTATTGCTTTGATGGATGCCCATATTGGCGCCGCAGGGAGGATGCGTGCAAAGGTTGAAGAACTTGACTTTGCACCTACAATTTCATTTGCTTGGGATGTCTGAATCCTTCTCAATGAATACATATCGTGCCTTTTATCATGACATTGGTCGCCCCTTATCTACGCTTCCAGCTTTTGTGCAACTCATGCAATCCCTGCATTTCATGAGACTACATTTATTTGAAGCATTTAGTCAAACACTTCGCAGACCTCCTAGCCTACGCATCCTGCATTCCACACAACTATATTTCTTTGTGAAATTTTGGAAAACAGTTCGCATTCCTTTGCTATGTACTCACACTTTATATGGCACGACTTAATCCTCCTAATCGCATTTGCTTGCAGTTTCTAAAGCCTTATCCACAAAACCATTTCGTGTGTATCTTGCAATCGTAGAAAGCCATTATACCACATTCCTTCGAGGTATTGGGTTAAACAGCGCGCTGTCCATGTCTTTGCTCCCATATTTGCATATATATATCTGCCAGGGCAGTAGCAACTACAACATCTGGTATTATCTCTTACTCTATGTTCTATCACGCCAACTTTTAAGATTTAATGCTCTGCATAAATATCAATACCTATTTACATAGTTATCACATTGGTGCAGGCAAGGAAGATGTTAGCAAAGTTTGAGGAATTCAGCTTACAACTGCCGATAGCATATGCTGAAAATTCTAAAGCCTTTTCAGCGAATCCATTAACCATATTTCTCTGAGGCATTATGTCGAACAGTTCACGTGCCATTCTGAATGTCTCCACATTTTACACACATATCAACGCGAGATAGCAACTATAACATCTGGCAAAATTCCTCTATTCCCATTTTGGCGTGGCTGAGAAATGGCAGCAAAGGTTGTGGAATTCGGTTTTACATATACCGAGTACATTTGCATGAAGTTCCCTGAAACATTATCAGTAAATTCATTTTAAACATTCACTGCAATCGATACATTTCATGAGACTAGATTTATTGATGCGCCATGGTCAAATAGCTCCCCTGCGTGAGTTGTCTATGCTTCCACATTTTACATGTATGAGACAACAAATCTTTAAGGCATCCTTGTTCCAGAACTTTCATTTCAGTACAAGCTTGGATATGGTGGAGAAGGTTGTGGAATCAGGCGTGGCACCTGTCATTTGCAATTTCATTTAAAAAGTTGTGCAACTTTCTGTTTGGACATACTCTGCAATATTGCAGTTCATGAGATCACATGATATCAAACAAAAACTCACATATTCTCCTTATTTCACCCCATGCATGACCTGCAATCACATTATATTTCATGAACTCAGTCCCTTTGAGTGCTCTGTCAATCATTATATGTGTCTTGGCTACGTCTTCCCACATTTTATATTCAGATCAACTGGAGTATTCAAATGCTGTTTCAAACCCCCTATCTTTGCTCTCACGTTGTGCATACATGACTAACCTCTGCAGTTTGCATTTGTTTGAAAATTTCACAAATCAAACATTTTATGCATTTTTCAAGCAATCATTGCATTCCAAAAAAACTTTATTTCTTGAAGGCAGCTTGTCAAACCTTGACAGATACCCTTTTCTGCAATCATGGCATGCCAAGAAATCACATTTCTCGGAGGAAGTCTGATAAACCAATTTCAAACCTTGTCCATGCTGCCATAGAAGTTTGCAAATCTACAAATTTTCAAACATTCAATTTCATTAATGTCTGCAACCATTGCTCTCCATGAATGCTCTGGAAATAACTAACTTGTTTTCCCCTTTTCTTTTCAAATGCTCAGGTTCAAAAGAAACAAAATTTGAACAAGTTAAATTCACTAAAATGTCTGTTTTATATTTTGAGACTTCAATTTTGCAATGAAACATGGTGGTTTGGTTCCGGCACACAGCAACAGAGCCTTAGTTAAGAAATTTCAAATTTGAGCGAGGTTAATTAAACCAAATGCAGGAAATGGAGGCTCAAATTGCTGAAATGTAATGAGCAATATGGGTTAGTTTTAAAATTTAGAACATTGAGGTTAAATCAAGTGAAATGTGAAATATGAGTTCAAATTTAATCATGGAGTACATGGTTAGAATTTTGAGAAAAAGTTTATGAAGGTTAAATTGGTGAAATGCAAATAGAGTAGGATTTGAAAGAAGTTAGACAATGAGGTTAAGATTTTTGAGGACCGGAGCAAGGGTTAGAAGGTGAAGAGTGACAGGCAAACTTGGCCGTTTCGTACTTTCAGGTTAATGAAGAAACTTTTATTTAATATTATTTGAATGTTTGGAAAGAGTTTTAAAATATTATTATTTATATTTTCAATATTCTTCAATTTCTCATTATCTGTCTTAGAAATTCCCATAATTTCAACTCAAAATGTTTTCCTTGAGTGTCAAAGAATGCAAAAGCATGATGGAAAACCAGAAAATAACTTTTAATTTGAGCAATAATTTTTCGAATTTAATTATTTTTGACATTTTGTTGAAAAAAAAAAAAAAACTTCAATTTCTCTCAATCGGAAAATTGGGTTGCTACACAAACTTGCCACATTGTTCAGTAAACCCCCAAAAATATCCCTATAAGATAAATCATTCTAGAATCACCTAGTTCTCAAGATTTAATCGTTTCTACTTTTTCACCAATGCAGGAGACCAATTTTGGAACCAATAATAGAAAACCTCCAATTTCAACATCTAACATTTGAATTGATGTTACCAATCAAAATCCACCAATGAGACTCAACAACCACTAATCCTACTCAAAATGGATGATTTGAAAATACCAAAGGAAACCCCAACTATCATTGCACTAAGTGATGATTTAACATGGAATTTTTTGAAAAATGAACTAGTCAACATTAGGGGACAACACTATTGTAGTGTAGGAAATTGTGTACCTTTATAATTTCACACTATGTTTGGGTCCCTTAATTTGTTCGACTTAATTAGGCTTCTAATTTTCTAAATTTTGCATTCCAAAGCTTTATTCTTGTTTCAGAGGAGACCAACATTAAAATAAATGCATTTATATTAAAATTATTGGGATTATGTGGTAATCCCTAAAAATAGTTGGTCCCCTTTATGTGCTAGGACCCAATTTAAAATATGTTTTTGGTGGATTTTAATGATCCAAATTCAAATTGCAAGTGTCAGCTTTTAGAATCTATTTTTTTGGGAAATTAGATAAATACCTATAAAAACATTAGACCGTTTTATTATTTGAAATCTAACACACTTTATGAGATAAATTCTATTGATAAAATTATTGTCAAGAGCATTCAAGAGCGGCATTATCACTCATTTATAGCAGCAACAAGATCCTAACATCATGTCCAAGTTTATGTGTGTTTATGTTGTCTTGTGAAAGTTAACAAGCATTGTAGGTTTTCATGCATTCAAGCATTCAAGCAAATCAAGCAAGAAAGATCCAATTCCTTTAAAGAGATGTGTATGACTTTAGACCTTCAAGGAAGTTATTGAAGGGTGGTGAGTTGCAAAAAGTGTCCATTCATCATTTCCTTCCTTTCCATTCAAGGTTTTCTATCATTGATATTGTCATTGTGAAAGTGGGAATACAATTCACGAGGTTTGACTGAGGCAAACCCCTATATGGCACAAACATTTTCCCCTTTTTTGTGTATGTGCAGATTATAGGTTGAAGAAGGTTTGAAGAGATCTTGAAGAGTAATTTTGTGTTGTTGCATTTGTTGTCATCATTCTTGTTAAGACATGAAAACTAAGTTGCAAAAATCATTTTCGTCATTCCAAAAAAATTGTAGAAGGAAATCAACATCTCAGATCTAACATTAGAGGATTGTAAAAGTATTTTTAGAAGCCCTATCAAGGACCCATTCGTCCAAGGGTGAACTAGTCACTCTACACACATTGGGATCAACTTTTGGTGACAAGTACATGCCCTTTGATAGTTCTCAAATCTTCTTGCAAAGTGTTGTTATAATTTGTTCATCTTTGAGAATCTGCATTTTACATATTAGGTCATAAAGTTCATTTAGGTTCATCATTTCAAACCATTCCTAATCATTCTCTTCCCTTAAAGAACTCACCAACCCAAGTCTTATTGACCCAACATTAAGGTTTAAAGTCAATCTCTTGCCTTTATGGTTTGTGATTCTAATGAAATTTGGGAAGAGGGCCCTAAAATCTTAGGCTCTTTGTATTGAGGACCTAGGTTTTTTCCCTCCCCTTTTCCTTCCATTTTATTTTGGTGAACTTGAAAGTATTACATCATATACCTTTTGAAAATTAGAAGTCTTTCAATTGCTAGATCTAGGATTTGCATCATTGTGTTTTAGATTCTTTGTTTAGGGTTACATCTTGCATGTTTGCATCATTAAAACTCATTGCATACATTTTGCATTAGTTTATATTCCAATCATTTAGATAAAAAAATTCATTCAAAATCGCACTCAAAATTGTCACTTTTTTTTACACATTGTCATACATTTTCACTAACATTTCATCATAAAATTTTGGAACCAAAAACATTTTGCAACCAAAAACAGTAATCATAAATAGTAACTCAATCACTTAGATTTTTATTTTTCAGACCCCTGTACAAAACTCATTCACCCCTGGATGACCCTGTCCTTGTACAAGTGCTACAAATTTTTTCACACATTTTTGTCTTTGTCTACTTAGATTTCTTGTACTTGCATATCTCTATTTCTGTTTCAAAAATTGCATATTCTAGAGCATTTTGCATTTAGTTCTTTTAGTCAAAGAAAGTGCATTAATTAGAATCAAAATTTGCATTGCAAAGTCATCATTTTCAAGTCTTTGAACTTTAAATCAATCAATAATCATATTTTAGATTTGAAGATTGTATCAAAATTTATTCAAACATCTTTTACATTCTTGCATACTTGCATTTTGCATCAAATTAGAATACATTTTTGTTCCTTAGAAAATAGAAGCATATTTCCTTTTCAAGAGTATGGTTTTCATAGGTATCACATGGCTTGAATGATTATAATCTGTCTACTTATTCAAGCATAACCTAAGGAAAATAAATGAAACAATTAACAAGCATGTTAATCAACCTTCTAATATCTCTTCCATTTGTGAAAATGTTATAGTGCAAGAGAATGTAATTACAGAAAATCATGAAAATCATAATTGTTCCTCCCAATACCTTCCCTCCTCATGAAGAAGGTGCCTTAGTGTTAGAAGAAGAATCATCGAGTGTCATGAGAATCCTATTCATACTTCTCCTAAAAGCTCTCCAGCTTGGGAAGATATCATGGCACAAGAAGATGAAATCATTGACACATTTCCTAAAGTAATTTTTCCTAGTATTCAATCATCTCTCAATATCTCTCCCATTTGTGAGGATGAATTGATACAAGAGGATACAATCATGGATAATCATGACAATCATTATAACTATTTTTCTCCCAATACCTCTCTTGTGATAAAGATACCTTGGTGTTAGAAGATCAAATCATTGAAATTCATGAGAATATTGTTTATCTCCCTCCCCCCACCTCTCCTACTTGGGAGGATATTGTTTGGAAAGAGGATGAAATCATTCATGTAGAATTATTTCAAAAGGAATTAAGAAGGATTGCTTAGATGAAGATGATAAGGCCACCTTAGATATTCCATCTCCACACCAAAACATTTCTGAAATAAGTAAGAAACATAAATCTTACAAGATTTAAAAACTTGAAGTTCATGATCCTCTTGAAAATCTACATCACCTATTATATCTCCAAAATGAGCATGATTTTTACACACTTTTACACATAGGTTTAATTAAATTACTAGCTATACCCTAGGAAAAAATAATAAACAAAATGATATCAATGGTTATTGTGTATATCATAGAATATTTGGGCATCTTATCGATGAATGTCATGCTTTAAAGAAGGTATTGAAAGAATTTAATCCTTTTTCAAGTAACAATTTATTACTTTTCTCCTTTCCATGTGATAGTTGCAGAATTATAACATGTTGACTACCACATGCATTAAAATTTATGCATAATTATCTTTTATGTTGCAAGGAGTACCATATCATAATTTATCTTGGTTCATCCTTGTCCTACACTTGGGGGGAAAGGCGTTAGCTAGCCTTGTCTTAAGTGTATTTCTTATCGAGATCCCTATTTATCTCCTTAAAACATTAGTGTAGCAAGTACACTAACATTTTAAAAGGGGACATATAGTCCCCCAATTATCATTTGCATGTTCCCTTCTTAGTGATGATGACACATATCTCCTAGGAAGTGTGAATATACTAATCAAAGTGTGGTCCTCTTAATTCATGTGATGTGTCTTATGTGTGGTGATATTAGGTTTGATGTCTCATAAGAGTGTGACCTTTCTTGGCATATGATATTCCTCTTAGTGGTAATGCTATGGTTTGCATTCCCTATGGCGTGAATCTTTTATTCCTCGACTAGTCCTCTCTTGGTGGCAATGTAAAGTATGATGTTCCCTAAGGTGTGACCTTTCATGCATTAAGTAAAACCCATTTTATTATTTTAATTGTTTACCTTGTCATAAGCATGGCCACCAAGCATAATACAAATTGATTGCCAATGGTGCCTTTTGGGCTCACCTAGTGAACAATGGATTTCACTAGCCCTTGCAAGTATTTTATTATTTTTCCTTTGGGGCTCACCTAGTAAAAAATGAACTTCACTAGCCCTTGTGAGCATATTTTATGGGCATACAACATAGGCTTGCTAGTCCATCCTTTTTTCTTTTTGCATTATCTTTGACATTGTATATTGGTGTACCTTATTTTTGCTACTACACACATGTGCACGTGTTCTTTTTTACTTTTGTTGGTTTTCCATGAGATCATAGATCTTGGGGGCTTGATCACTCTCCTTGATACTTTTTCATCTTATCTTTCCAATAGTTATACAATTGAACCTCCCTTGACATATATTTCTCTACTTTAGTGTGAGTTTGAGCATAAGTGCATACCCTCACTAAAGTGGAGGTGAAATATAGTGTATGAAATTGTATACCTTTAAAATTCCACACTATGTTTGAGTCCCTTAATTTATTGGACTTAATTAAGCTTCTAATTTTCTAAATTATACATTCCAAATCCTTGCTCTTACTATTTTCTTAAAGGGGAACCAACATTAAATAAATGCATTTAATATTAAATTGTGATTATCGTGTCACAGAATATAGACCATGGCTACATTCACCATGAATGGATCCCATTAATTTAAAATATGTTTTGGTGAGTATTTAATGATCCAAATTCAGGAATTGTAGGTATAAGCTTTGGGTCTAACAGGGAAATTGAATGACCTCAAATACATAGTCATTTTATCATTTGAAATCTAACACACTTTATGAGAGCAATCCTATTGATAAAATTATTGTCAAGAGCATTCAATAGCATCATTATCAATCATTTATAGCAACAATCAAGATGCTAACATCACATCCAAGTTTGTTAATGTTGTCTTGTGAAGGCTAACAAGTATTGTAGGCCTTCATGCATTCAAGAATTCAAGAGAATCAAGCAAGCATGATCCAATTCCTTTGAAGATATGTGTAAACCTTAAATCCTTCAAGGAAGCCATTGAAGGGTGGTGAGTTGCAGCAAGTGTTCATCCATCATTTCCTTCACTTTCATTCAAGTTTTTCTATCATTGAAATTGCCATTGTGATTTAAGTGAGAACACTATTCATGGGGTTTGACTAAGGCAGACCCCTATTTGTCACAAACATTTTTACCTCTTTGTGTATGTGTAGATTATAGGTTGAAGAAGGATTGAAGAGATGTTGAAGATGAATTTTGCATGGTTCTATTTGTTGTCATCATTTTTGTCAAGACTTGAAAACTAAGTTGTAGAATTAATTTTCATCATTCTGAGAAATATGTAGGAGGAAATCAACATCTCAAATATGACACTAGAGGATTGTAAAAAAGTATTTTTAGAAGCCCTATCAAGGACCCGTTTTTCTAAGGGTGAACCAGTCCCTTTGCACAATTAGGATCACCTTTTGGTGATAGGTACATGCCCTTTAATAGCTCCCAGATCTATCTGTAAAGTGTTGTTACAGTCTATGCATCTTTGATAATATGCATTTTACATATTAAGTCATATAGTTCATTTAGTTTTATAATTTAAAATCATTCCTAATCATTCTCTACCCCTAAAGAACTCATCAACCTAGGTCTAATTGACTCACCATTGAGGTTGAAAGTCTATCTATTAGTTTTTTGGTTGTTGAT
>VDFB02284449.1:0-20736 GCA_007258455.2 Sequoia sempervirens
AGGGTTGAGGGTTGATGGATTAGCGCTTAAGGATAGGGTTGAGGGTTTACAATTGAGGGATTAGGTAGTGGGTTTAAGTATAGGGTTGAAGGAAAATATTCAGGGTTTAGAATATAAGGGTGAGGGTATAGGGTATAGGGATGAGGGTTGAGGTTGTAGGGTTTTGGGTTTAAGGTATAGGGTTGAGGGTTGAGGGATTAGAGATTAAGTATAGGGTTGAGGGTTGAGGGTGTAGGGTTTAGGGTTTAAGGTATAGGGTTGAGGGATTAATGTATAGGCTTGAGGATATAGGGATGCTACATTGAATGGAAACACACACACAAAGGGTCATGTCATGTACAATGACACATATGGAATATAATAAGGGAATTGTGTTGAAATTTCATATCACACACAAAATAAGAAATACATAACACTTACAAGATGTCATCGTTGCTTGAAGAAAGGTATCATAAATATACCTCAAGCCAACCCCCTACACACAAGATAATGTTCAAGAAACCTTAACAAATTCATCAAATAAAAATAGTGAGTGCGCTTTGAAAAATTTGAGATTTTGCATTGTTTAGAGCAAGCCAAAGCACACTCGTGATTTGTGCAAGTGAAAATATAATCATTATAATGTGAGCACATTTTTTAGACTTGTAAAAATGGTAAAAAAGGTAGGACACCTGTGATCTAGGTCCACGTGCTCTGTTATTCTCTTGCTTCTATGAGTTATTCGATAAAATAATACTTTTTCATGCTGTTGGGGAAAGCACATGTAGTTTTTAAGCATTCCACCACCTTCACACCACCTTTTTACTGTTTTCCAACTTAGGAAGGAGGAAATACTAGAGTTTTTATGTCAAATTTGATTATATGAACTCAAATTTTCATGTTTGAAGTGTTGCAATGTTAATTATGATTTTATTGTTATAATTTCATATTATAGATTGTTTAAGTCTATAGTTTTTAGTAATTCTATTAGGGTTATATAGAATTGAATTTTGAAAAGGAAGCAACTTTTTGAAAATCTCAAATTCTTAAGGAGTTTGATGCAAGAAGAAAAACAAACTACACATAATTGGTTAGTTTCTCAAATCGAATCTTGAGTTTTAAGGTATGTCAAGTCTTTATACACATGCTTTACATTTTCCTTCATTTTATTATGTTTCATTATCACTTCATAGCATACATGTTTAATGTAATTCTTTAATTTTTTTATCATGTTGATTTTGGGATTAGATTTTTCCAAGTATTCAAAATTATGAGTGAGAAAATCATACTCATTTAGACTATAACTATTTTCTTAAGTTAAAAATTTCAATCAAAAACATCACAATCATCATATTGAGTTTCTTATTCCATGAAATCATAATCAAATGCATCATATTAATCATCCTTATCTTTATAGTACTCAACATACCCTTCCTTAGAAGATAAATTTTCAACCTTGTCTATTGAGAGGGCATTTTCACATTCAAATAAAACAAATTTAGACAAAAGAAACTCATTGTATATTATATTTTATTGTATTTTAATTCTATATAATTCATTGAGAAAATATATTGTTGGTTAGTATGCCAAAATCACCACATCAAATTACTTCTCTCTTGTCAAATTGACTATGTGATCCCATCCCACATTCAATTTGCAAGGAGCATACAATCCTTATTAGGATATCTCAACATTACATAGATTTTACATGGTGTCATAATTGCATGTGTCAGGGGGGTCACATTGGTTCCAACTCAAGTTCCTTATGTTTCATGATTCTATCTACATCAACTTTGCATAGTGTCATGCTTGCATATGTCGTGTCACACTAGCTCTAATTCCATGATGCATTATATTCTATACTGAGTTTATATGGTGTCATGTGTGCACATGTTGGGCCACACAAGTGTAGCTCATTTATTGCCTTATGTCTCATGATTCCATCTATATCAACTTTATAAGTTGGTCATGCATGTACACATTGTGGGAGCTACACTAGTTCCAAATACATGATTCTCATGTGTGTCATAATCCCTTCTACACCACTTACCATGTGTACACTTTGTAAGGGATACACTATTTACAACTACAAAATTCCCTATACGCCATAACACACATCACATCAAATATCACATCATATTAAAAAATTTGCTTCACACATGTTGAATGAAATGATTGATGATTATGGTTTTTTGTGTACTTGCACTTTTTGCAATTAATGATTTGGTGTGAAGGTGAAAAAGGATGGTGTGTTTTATAGGTACACAATGATATTGATATGCCATTTAAGATCCAACAATGTATCATTTTCATTCTTGTCCACTTCTTTCACTACATTTTTTTATTTTGGCATGGATGAATTCTATAGATTTACTCACACATCAAAGTGGAGGGGAAATGTAAAGGATAAAATCATATACCTTATATTTCTACATGAGCTCCCTCTTCATGCCCTTTTCTACCCTTTATTTTTCTTGTTTGAACATATAGCCTCTAACTTACTAGTAAACTTGAAACTCCTTGCATTTGGCTGCCCTTTGATTGTTAAATGCCTCTTTTGACTGTCATATATTATACATCATAATTTGATGACTAATTTCAGATTTGTGTAAGATATTTCTTTACTCTATAGTACCATGGTGGAACTAATATTTATCTCTTTTTCATGCTATAGATACAATTCTTAATCATTCCAAAGAAATGACCAAGGGCACGTCATGTAACACTAGACGAGAAGGAAGGATTGAATGGAAAGAAAATAGAAGAAATGAGGCAACTTCGTGAAAGAAGGAAATCGAACATGGTAGTAAAAGACATGCTCGAATTAAAGAGGAACATGAACCATCAACGAGAGATATGGTATTAATGACACAAAGGAAACAAATGCAAAACCTTCATATGCAATGAAAAACTTGAATCCCGTTGTTGGCTCAGACACATCATCTACCACAAGTCAAGATGGAGGGACACCATCTACCACATCTCAACTTGAAAGTGCATCATCACTCACATGTGAATATGGAGACCTACACCATCTTTCCCATCTCAACTTCAACGTATGTCATCTATTCCATCTCCGATTGAAGGTATGCCATCTATCCTATCTTATTTAAATATTGATGATATTCCTAATGTTGTGGACAATTTACCTTTGAGAACACCTAGAATTTTGCATAGAAAGACCAAGTTTTTGATTGATATATTGATGAGAACATTTTGTAGGCCCAATGGATGATAAGATTCCAAAACATACTTGTAGAAGATATGTTAATAAGATTTTGAGATTTTTCTTTGAAAAAATAAATGAAACTAGAAGATGTCAACTATTTGTTGATGAGAAATCTAAAGTATAGGTCCATTATGAAGATTCTTGGGCTGCAAACATCGAAAGCTTCAAGTGACAAATCTATTGTGAAGAATCTAATAAGTGCATATGAGAGTGAGGGTACCACCTCATGCACGAAAGATAGTTATGTCACACAACATGTCATTACATCAAAAATAGTAAGTAATCAAATGAAGAAAGTTTGAACATCTTATTTGAAAGATGTATTAAGTCAAGAATTGAGAATAAATAGAAAAACTCTATTGAGAGTTGTTGGAAGGCACTAAAAAATTGAGGACACTGATGACAATGAATTATGGGAATTCTCAGGGAGACTACCATGAAAAGATAAACCAATTGTTGAAGCATTGAGATCCCTAATTAAATATTTTTAGAAGAATAACACAAGGGTATCTTCAAATCAAAGAGATGTGGTAAGAAGGAGAATTGGTAGTTGAAACTGTGAGCCACATCCAAAACATTTTTTGGATATGACTCAAACACAATTTTTTGGTAAATTTATAGAGATTTATCCTCAAGTTAAAGTTTTCCAAAGATTTTTTGAAATGCTAAAGCCTTTCTATGTCAAAATAAATTACACATGCATTAGCACTACTTGTTGTATCTAGTACATATTGAGTTTTCTAACCATTTTGATGTTTATCGATGTATATGTTTAGATTTGCATATTAACAATGTTTTGTAGGAATGTCCAGTAAAAGTAAAAAGTTGTGTCACACTTTCGGCCAACTTATCACTAAAAGTGAATTTGTGTATTTCTAACTAAAAATCAATTTTGGTCAAACATACGATCTAGTAAGATTCATTCTAGCTAAGTTAGATATTTCAACAACTTTTTCAACTAAAATTGTTGGCTAAATGCATATTTAGCACCATTTTGAGGCTAATTTACCCAAAATATAAAATTATATGAAAAACTTGATGTTTCAATAACTCCTACTCATGTAAATAACATTTTTTTAAATATAAAATACCCTTTTGTAGATCCATAAGTGTAGTTTAAAAAAAAAAAATATTAATAGTTTAATTATTATTTATATTTTATATTTTATTTTTACTAGAAGTAGGTTATCAACACAAAATATTAGGTTGATTACCATACTAGAAGAAAAAATACAAAAACATATTTAAAAAATAGAAAAAAATATGATGCACTAGATAAAAGAATCTATAGATTACGATGGTATTATTTTTTCTATTTTACATAAATATTTAATATGAAAGTTGACGTCGAATAGAAACAACCATGTTTTAAGATGTGAAAATTTTAATATTTATTTAAAAATATATGTATCAACATTGGAAAAAAATACATCCATGCAATAAAGTTTCAAGTTATAAATACATACAAAAAATTTGAAAAAAAAAATTACTATAAAAAGATTGACGTCTAATGTAACTTCATTTTTTAGCATTTTATCATCAACTAAATTATAGTGTCAATTTATTAAAAACTATTTTAAAATAATTTTTTAATTTTTTCAAAAAAATAAAAAACATAAAATATACTAAAAAATGCACATTTTACTAGTTTACATTATTTCAAAATTTAAAGCATATATGATACCTTTTAGTGATTCAAGTTTAAAAGTTGTATAAGTGTTGGATGTTTCCTTTAGAAAAGTGTGACACAAATTTGTACTTTTACCTTGTGGCATACATGCCCCACCTACATCTTCAAGAGATTTCATATCAACAATTTTATGTGAAAGAGAGGAAGGTTAATTATTCTACAAGAAATTATGCTTTGATGGCACAAGTCAACATTATGGTGGCTTGCAATGTATGCCGATTTGTGAACATAGGGAAATTGCACATGCGGTTGGAAATGAACTAGTAGAATTTGGAAAGTATAAGATAGTGGCCTACAATACAAAATACATGGTAAAAAAGAAAAAATGTGTGATTTAGTTATTGAAAAGATTCCAGTGTATTAGTTTATGTCTATATTTTGTGATACTATAATGTATGAGTATGCAAGGCATACCCATAGATCTCAATAGTTGGACTTGCAATTCAAGTTATACAAGGACACATTTCCACTTGGTAGCATTGTTTTAGTTGTCGACTTTGTTGAGAACTACAATCTACAACCACAACATGAGGTGCAATCACAATATTACAACTCCAAACATGTTGCTATATTTGTGCACATAACATTCATTCATACTAGTGATAGTAAAAAGGATGACAAAAGGATTGTAAGGGAGTATCATTTTTATGTCAGTAATGATTGCACACATTCTATAGATTTTATGCAAGATTGCTTTCAAGTGTTTTACCATGATTTGGCTAGAAGGGACATATCATTTTGTCAACATATCATATGGTTGGATAATTGTGTTGAAAATGAAGGTAATTATGTAGCTTAATACTTTGTAAAACTATGAGATTTCAGATCTAATTAAGTGTTCTTTGTTACTGTGATAGGGCAAAAATACCTGTTGGAAAATGAGCAGCAAGCAAAAGAAAACAAATAACAACTAAAAACACCCTACACCTCAAGATTGGCCTAATGATTAACTAAACTAAGCAAAATGAAAGATTTCACATTTTTGAGTTGTCCTTTGGTTGGCTCTTCGATCTTCGATGTTGTATGCTCCTTTGATGGCAAGGGATACAAGCTATAAGATGAGATGAGGATGGGGCAAAACAAGTGAAAATGGATACAAGTATGAAAATTTGGCTAAGTATGGCTCAAGAGAAAATTTTGCAAGAGTTTGGCCTAGCATGAATGATCTCCCCCAAAATGAGAGAAAAGAGGGGGTATTTATAGAGATTTTGGGATTCTCTAGGAAAATGGACAGTTAAAATTGAGCCACCAAGATCAAAATGTAGGTCTAAGGTGAGTTGAGAACTCACAAGCCCTCACATCTTGACATGTGGCATGTGAAGTGGCTTGAAAAAGATGATGTGTACATGAGTTGGAAGGAGAGTACATGACATGGAGGTAGTACATAGTACCTTGGGATTGGACAAGATTTCCTCATAAAGGAGGTCCTTGTCCCCATGTGGGTGAGAGGACATGTGAGGAATTAAAAATTCTTCAAATATCCACATGGGGATGAGAAAAAGAATTTTATATTCCAAGGAGTGCATAGGGGAATTAAATGTGAATTAAAAATTCACATGGGAATGGAGTGCCTTCTTCAAAAGGAGAAAGCCTTTAATGAAGTTGACTTATGACACATTCCATAAATGATATGGGGATTATGTTGACCTAATTAGATGATTAAGGTTGTGCAAGTACTTGATTAGACAAATTGATGACATATTAGAGGCAAGTGGGAAATTATAGAGGATGGGACCCTAATGATGATTAGGGGTGTGCACATCTTAATCATAAATTAATTATGACAAAGAAAGGGGGTGAGATTGTTAAGAGGGATTAGAGACCAACTTGCAAAAGTTGGAGGATGTGACAATGAGAGAGAAAGTGAGGAATTTAAAAATAAATTTAAAATTCCAAAAGATAATATGACTAAATTAAATAAAGTGGTATATTTATTTAATTTAGAGAGGAAAAATGGGAAAAAATATTTATTAAATTAAATACTTTGGAAACCTTATGTAAGACACAAAATTTTAATTAAATGAGTGATTTAATTAATACTGGCAAAGATGAAGAATTAAATGAACAAAAGGATAGTTAAGGAGATGAATTTGACAGTATGGAAGTGGTCAAATTTAGATGTCTACAGTTACAATTCCTTTGTATATGATTATCTATTTAGATTCATTTTACAGATTGTAAAAATAGACAAAAGATTGTAGAAGAATAAGACCAGAAGATAGAAGTGACACAACATATACCGTGGAGAAACCCTTTCGAGAAAAAAATCCACCACCATAATCAATAGTGCTTGTATTATTTAACCTTAGAATAAGAGTACAATAATTCTTTATCAATCCTTGCTTGAGATGCTTATTTTTCCTTCAACAATTCTTCTTCACAACCTACAATAAACTCTCATGTGTCCAAGCATGAATCCACACATCTTGTGCCATGCTTCACAAAAGTATTCTCTTAGAGCTCTCTTCAACTTGCTGCAATAAATAGAAAATTATGAACATTATAAACTCCAAAGAGTTGAAAATTACAAGAGGATAAACCTCCTCACAAATATCTATGCCATTCTTGTGCAAGTAGAGTTATTCCATGAAAAAAAATGTCAAACCAAGTCCTTCATCAATTTGGGCATCCCAAACTGAAGTCTTAACTCAACGTTGATTACGAAGATATCTTCCAAGCTTCTCCTCAAAGTTGGCACCCAAGAATGGGCCCTACTTAATTGATCCTTGTAAATATCTTCTCATGCAAAGGTGTTAACTCCAAGATCTCAACTTGGGCATCCAAGGTGGGTCCAAGTCAATCTTTGTTAATTGAAACATATCTCTCCATGAATTCATGCAAACATGATGCATGATTGATCATCCCCACTTAAATGAATGTAGCCATCTGTTATCTGTCATGCAACTCAAGTCAACTAAAGTCAACTAACATGTAACTCAAACTAACTACATGAAACTGAAGATAACTGAACCATAATTGAATTGAATTGAATTGAGTTGAACTGATACTAAACTGAACTGAACTGAACTCCATGCATGTAAATATCAATTCCTAACTTTTAGGATCTTTACATGCATTACTGAAGTGCTATCTTTCTCCAAACAATTAACTGAAAATAAGGTGGGTTCCACCTTCCATGTGGGTGCCCCATGTGCTCCTATTTTTTAGGAGCTCTTCTTAGGCCTCCCCACATGTTCCTATCATTTATAATTAATTAAAAATGTCAATTTACATGTTCATTTGATTCGAATTTAATCTCTTTCTAATCCTAGTGTTGGGGAACACTTTCCAAGGACTTAGGAGATACATGAAATATGTTTAGGATTGTAATTAAATAGCATCCTATTCCCAACAAATTGTGCATTACAATTCAAGAACTCGTGGATGTTCTATTGGTTGAATAGGATGCATAATATTACAAGTGTTCAACATATGTGGAAATTTTGTGAGGCCAAGAATGGAAAGGGGGAGCATGATGGTGTAGGAGTGTGTATCAAAAAAGCCATAACACGAGAAGAGTTAAAGTATAAAGACAATACAAAGTCAAGATAGATGCAAAATTAATCGTCGAGTGGTGTAATGCTTCAATGGGTCTAGGTAATGACTTGGTAAGTCTTCAGTTCATAGATTTTTTTGGTTGATAGAGATACTAACATTGCAAAATATGAGGATTTTTGTATGTTGATAAGATCAAGTGAGCTACACTTTTTCAAAAGCTCTAATGCAGGTTCATGAAGTATCTATACATGAAAGATGGCATGCTTTTGTTCTTCATGTACAATTCAAGCATGGAATGAGTGTGAGTCAAAGGAGTGGGTTGACAAATGGTAGCTAAAATGTCTAAGCCCATTTAACATTTATCAGCTCCCGACAACACTACAAATGACATAGATGGAATCATCGGTTGAATTTGACCACATATTATATCTAGTTCAACTAGGTAATATATCTACTTGCATAGTTTTGAAGTTCTCAATGTTATTTTACTTTGTAGTGTTTTTTTAATGTTGACTAATTCATCTAATTTGATGCACATATCAATGTAAGGCATGCTTATGTAGTTATTGTAGATGCAGAAAATGAAGAGGGAACATATTAATTATGTTTTGTGTTGAGGCAAAAAATAAATTGGAGGCCCTAGTTACAAATGGAGAAAACATCGAATACCCTATAGGCTTAGTGGTTGTTACTGGATCATGGATTAGAAGGTACCTAGTTAAGAGGTTTGATGTTTGGCTATTTCAGGACTTTGACACACATCAAAATATTCTTCATTACTTAAACCTTGTCATGGCATCCATTGTTCATTTGATCAAATATGGGGGTATACCTTTGAACAAGAACTTATGGAAGGTGTGTGAGTCTGACTAGGAGGAAATATTTGACACAATAAAGAGTAGAGAAGACCCAAATGGTTTGTTGGATTGATTTGTAAGTATGTAAATTGAATTTGTAAAGTCATGTTATTGATCACTTTTTTTGGTTATTAAAAGATGTATCATTATCTTCTGTTCCAACTTCTATGGAAATGATAAAAGCACATATATTGTAAAGTTTCATTTTTTAAAATCTCATTCTTTTGTAGATTTAAATCTCTTCTTCATTCTAAATCATATATTGTAGTTGATAGACTATATTAGTGGTTGAAAGAATATTAGTGTTTCTTTCTTTCTTAGGTCACATTAGCATATATTAGTGTACCTTTCTCAACACATGACTTGGTCATGCTTTATCTTCCCTTTGACTATTTTCCTACTTTAACCAAGGTGATTGCTTTGATTTTATTCTCCTTGCCACCTATACATCATGATTTCATGCTTAGTTTTTAATATGACTTCATAAGTTTGTATAACACGATTTCAAATTCATGCTTTTACATGACTTCATACAAGCATATATTGTGGAGGCCACATCAATTCCAACTCCATGGAAACCATACACATCATAACTTACATCCACAACTTGCATGGTTTCATTGAGGTGCAACTTGGTTACATTTTTATATCTCCACCTTAGACTCAAACTCAAACTTAGACTCAATTTTTACATGGCTTCATGCTTGTAGCTAACATTGGGGCCAACTCAATCATAACCTCATGATTTTTTGGGTCATCATGATTCCATTTCACAAAAAGAATCATAGAGAATGTACAACTACATTACATCAAAAAAATGCATTTTGAATTAGTGGTATAGAAACATGCATCATTTGTATGGTGTGACTTCAATCACTTATCCTTATTAAATGGATGCTTGAGTGATCCATATTGTTAGCATATATTGTATTATTCCTCCTCATAAGTACTATTAGTACCTTGACTTCAATTATTGCTTATGAGTTATGCATGATCACAGTCATTAAAGGGGCATAAATCTCATGAATGTCATATGAAGTCATGAACATGATTATAAGATGTTGCCCTTTATGGTGAATAAACCTTCTTCAATGTTGTTGTCCTTTGATCACAATTTTTACTTCTTTGTGATGCCTCTATGAATGCAGTGTTAGGTTGCAAGGTGGCATAATTTTTGTTTAGTTCTTCGTGTGACCAAACCGAAAGCTCCAACATGTCTGGGTGGGGGGGTTTATGCTAAACAAGGTCATGTTTTTCACCCCAACATGACAAATCATTTTAGACTACATTGTATCAACAATTTCTCATTAGAGCTCTAAGTGCGAAAAAGTGGAAAAATTTGATGAGCTCTTTCTTGGAAACGTTGGAATTTGCAACCATTTTTTTTGAAGTTATAGGGTCATGTAGGGTCCTTCTACATTAACGTCTCTCAATTTTTCATATCTCCAATCCATTTTCCTGTGGTGACAAGTTTTCAGTTGATGGAAAAAGCGTCAGATGTATGTAGTTTAAAGTTGCAAGGTGGTGTACTTTTCATTATTTTCATTGCATGATAAAAACAATGGTTCCAACACATTTGGATGTGTAGGTTTATGCTAGGAAAGTTTTTGTTTCACACCCCAACCTGCCGAAAAATTTTAGGCTACATTGCACCAATGATTTCTCTTAAGAAACCAAAGTGCAAAAAATAACACAAACTTTGACGAGATCTTTCTTAGAAAACATGAAAATTACAACCATTCCATCTAAAGGTGCAGGGTCATGTAGGGACCCTCTACAATAACCTCCCTCATTTTTCATATCTCCAATCCATTTTCTCATGGTGACAAGTTTTCAGTTGATGGAAAAAGTGTCAAATGCATTACAGAGAAAGTTGGAGGGTGGCGTAATTTTCATTTTGTTCATCATACGACCAAATCGATAGTTCCAACATGTTAGGATGGGTAGGTTTATGCTAGGAATGGTCCTATTTTTCACTCCAGCATGCCAAAATGTTCCAGGCTACATTGCATCGACAATTTCTCTTAAGAGACCAAAGTGTGAAAAATTAGCATACTTTGACGAGCTCTTTCTCAGAAAATGTGGCAATTACAACCATTTTTTCTAAAGGTACATGATCATGTAGGGTCCCTCTATAATAACCTCTTTTAGTTTTTCATATATCCAATCCATTTGCTTGTGGTGACAAGTTTTTAGTTGATGGAAAAAATGTTAGATACATGTAATGTAAAGTTGCAAGGTGGCATAATTTTTGTTTTGGTCATCATGCGACCAAACTGATAGTTCCAACACGTTTGAATGGATAAGATTATGCTATGAAATGTTTTGTTTCACACCCCAACATGCCAATATTGCACCTGTGATTTCTCTTAAGAGACCAAAGTGTGAAAAAATAATAAACTTTGACGAGATCTTTCTCAAAACCTGTGGCCTTTACAACCATTCTTTCTGAAGGTATAGGGCCACATAGGGCCCCTCTATAATACACTCTCTCAGTTTTTCATATATCCAATCCATTTTCCTGTGGTGACAATTTTTTAGTTGATGGAAAAAGTGTCGATGTAGGTAGTGTAAAGTTGCAAGATGGCATAATTTTATGTTCTGTTCGTCATACAACCAAACCAACAGTTCCAACATGTCTGTATGGGTAGGTTTATGCTAGGAAAGGTCGTGTTTCACACCCCAACATGCTAGAATGTTCCAGGCTACATTGCACCGATGATTTCTCTTAAGAGACCATAGTACGAAAAAACAACAAACTTTGATAAGATATTTCTCAAAAACCATGGCACTTACAACCATTCTGTCTAAAGGCATAGGATCATGTGGGGTCCCTCTATAATAACCTCTTTTATTTTTTCATATCTCTATAAGGAAGCTAAGGTAGCAAAACAACTTCCTACACTAATCTTGAGAGGAGAATAATGCAAAATTTTTACAGATCTTTAATAGTTACATAAACTTAAACATAAATAAACATAAATATCATGCATACCACAACACAATGATTTATGTGGGGAAAAACCTTTTGGGAGAAAAACCCCACACTCCAAAATGCTACCCAATATTATTCAAAAATCACAAAGATTACAATATACTTGTAGAACAAGCTTCTCACACGAGTATCACCAACCAGAGATCTAGAGGCAACATGACCGCTATTAGACTCTCAAAATACATCATAATACTTAGCTATAATACAATTCCCTCATAAAATAGGTTTTCCTTCTAGGGAAAGTCAAGCTAATAAAATATCGGCCGTTAGATATGAGACATAATGATGATCCCCTTGGACCCCTCACAGGGGGGAGACCCCCTTGCAGCCCCCTTCATCATCAGATGAATAGTGTACCTTATGTATCAATAATAACTTATGTAATTGCAAGGTTGAGACATATTTTCCCAACAATCTTCAATCCATTTTCTCATGATGACAAGTTTTTAGTTGATGGAAAAAATGTCAGATGCATGCAGTATAAAGTTGCAAGGTAGCATAAATTTCATTATGTTCATTGTAAAACCAAAACAATAGTTCCAACACATATGAATGGGTATGTTTATACTAGGAAAGGTCATGTTTTTCACCCCAACATGTCAAAACATTCCAGGCTACATTGCACCAACGATTTCTCTTAAGAGACCAAAGTGCGAAAAATAACAAACTTTGATGAGCTCTTTATAAAAAATCGTGACACTTATAACCATTTAGTTTAAATGTACAAGGTCATCTAAGACCCCTCTATAATAACCTCTCTCAATTTTTTATATCTCCAATCCATTTTCTTGTGGTGACAAGTTTTCAGTTAATGGAAAAAGTGTCAAATGCATTGAAGAGAAAGTTGCAAGGTGGTGTAATTTTCTTTCTATTTATTGTGCGACCAAACCAAAAATTACAACATGTATAGATGGGTAGGTTTATGCTAGGAAATGTCCTCTTTCGTACCCCAACATGTCAAAATGTTCCTTGAGCTACATTGCATCGATGATTTCTCTTAAGAGACCATAGTGCAAAATGACAACAAACTTTAAAATGAGATATTTTTGAGAAATCGTGGCATTTACAACCATTCCATATAAAGGTATATGATCACATAGGGGAACCATTTCAATAACCTGTTTCATTTTTTCATATCTTCAATCCATTTGCATGTGGTAAAAAATTTTTAGTTGATGAAAAAAGTGTTAGATGCATGTAGTATAAAGTTGCAAGGTGACATAACTTTCATTATGTTCTTCATGCAACCAAAAAAACAGTTCCAAAATGTTCAAATGGGTAGGTTTATGATAGGAAAGTTCCTATTTTGAACCCCAACATGCTGAAACATTCCAAGCTACATTGCATTAGCAATTTCTCTTAAGAGCCCATAATGCAAAAAAGTAACAAAATTTGATGAGCTCTTTCCCAGAAACCATGGAACTTATAACCATTATGTCTAAAGGTACATGATCATGTAGGGTTCCTCTACAATAAACTCTTTCAATTTTTCATATCTCCAATCCATTTTCCTGTGTTGACAAGCTTTTAGTTGATAGAAAATGTGTCAGATGCATGTAGTGTAAAGTTGCAAGGTGGCATAATTTTTGTTTTGTTCGTCATGCAATGAAACCAATAGTTCCAACATATTTGGATGTGTAGGTTTATGCTAGGAAAGGTCCTGTTTCGCGTCTAAACATGTCAAAACATTCCAGGCTACATTGCATCAATGATTTCTCTTAAGAGACCAAAGTGTGAAAAAGTAGAAAAAAATGTCGATTTCTTTCTCGAAAACTATGGAACTTACAACCATTATTTATAAAGTTACAAGATAATGTAGGGCCCCTATACAATAACCTCTTTCGGTTTTTCATATCTCCAATCCATTTGCCCATGGTGACAAGTTTTCAGTTGATGAAAAAAAGCATAAGTTGCATTTAAAAGAAAGTTGTACAAGATAGCCTAATTTTTGTTTAGTTCATCGTGTGGAAAAACCAACAGTTCCAACACGTCAAGGTGGGTGGGTTTATGGTAGGCAAGGTCCTATTTTTCACCCCAACACACTAGATCGCTCTAGACTACATTGTACCAATGCTTTCTCTTAAGATCCCTAGGTGCTAAAAAGTGGCAAACTTTGACAAGCTGTTACTTGGAAATCGTGGAACTTGAAACATTTTGTTTGAAGGTATAAGGTCACATAGGGTCTCTCTACAATAAATTCTCTAATATTTTCATATATCCAAGCTATTTCACCATGGTGACGATGTTTCAGATGTTCCAAAAAGTGCCAATTACATTTAGTAAAAAGTTGTCGAGAGGCACTGTTTACATTCTTCATCTCATGGGGGTAAACTGACAATTCCAACACATTGCGGCAAAACTATAGAATAAGTACACTTTACAATTTTTGGTCAACATAGGTGTCTATACTCTTATGACTGAATGATCTACACCAAAGAACTAGTCTCCTCTATTGATTGAACTCAATGCAGTCATAAACATGTTGGTCAATATAGGAGTACGATTTTTTGAGATGAAGGAAAGTGTGGGAATGAATAATACCTGGATATAAATTTGAAGTAGTGATCGGTCAACTAGAGCATGGGTACTTGAATGGATGGGTACTTGAATATACTTCAATAAAATTATTGGAAACATAGTGTAAATTGTTTGTACTTTCTCTTGAATAAAACTTGATTCCATAACCATATGCAAAAAATATCACTTCCAAGACCACAAACACATAGTGGTGTAGGAAAGATAATAATTAAACAACAAACATAGGTGAAAAGAGTGTAAAGATCACCATAAAAAGTTAATAAAAAGGACAAACATAAAATACTAGTGGGAAACTAAAAAAGGTAAAGGTAAATCATGATAAAAATCTTCACATCCTCATTGTCTTCATTTTATCAATACAACAAAATATTACGAATGAATGAATAAAAGACATATTATTCAATAAAGTGCAATAATGCTTACAAACAATAATACATAAATCTAAAAACAAGTTATGAAGCATGGATTACACTTGGATTTTTAAAAAATAAAGTAAACCATTTACAAATATCCAATGAAGCTTGTTACTGTATAATGGAGGCAACATATTATTATCAAAAACTTGAAATCTAAAAATATAATCCTTAATTAGCTCTTTTTCCTTGTGTTTTCATTACATGCTTGAGAGATAAACATCTATGAACGGATTGGAATAAAATTTTAATCATTTATAGTTACATCAAATAATTATTCATTTATTTAAGGGTAAGTGCACCAAGATGGTCACACTTTTGTGGCCACAAAAGTGAAAAATGAGACAAAACGCGTTCGCGTTATAACGCGAACGCGTTTTGTCTTTTTAAAAGCAAAAAAAAAAATTAACATTCTTCATTTCTGTTTTTACTGTTTTCTATTTCTGCCCGCGGCCAAGAACCCTGCACTACGCGCTCGCGTTGTTGAGGAGGTGACTACTTCACATTTGATCAACTTGAGCTCAATTTTCTTCACAAATATGGCACCCCGACGACGAAAAGATGCAAGAGGTAAGTTTTGTTTGGTATTTGTAATGAATTTTTTTGTTTTAAATTGATTTTGTTTGTTTTAGTTTAGAAATGAATGATTTTTTTTAATTTGTAGGAAATCCTCAACAAGAGGAGGAAAATCCTCAACCAAATCAACCTCAACAAAATCAACCTCAACAACAAAATCAACCTCGCCCCACCATTCTCTCAATACCCTCCTGGCACTCAAGAAAATTTGAGGAGTGAAATTGAAAACAATAAAAAGAAGTTGAGGATCTTATTAGTAGGTTGAGTGATCAAAATTCTTCAACCCGTAAAGGATACATCTAAGCAGATTCATGGAAGGATTTGTTAAAAAATGGATGCAATTACCCAACAAATATCTGGATGGCAAAATAGGAGGCAAACATCAAGGGCATATTATGCAGATAAATTATCATATAAACAAGTTAAAGATTTAAAGATTACTAAAGGAGATTTGTGCTCTCTATTCACTGACCCTAGAACAAATCAAAATCTCACCCTCAATGCAAAGAGGTTTCCTATTCATTGGTGCCACCACCAAGAGATTAGGAATCATTTTTATGACAGATGGTATATGGTCTTTGATTACCCACCGTGCAATAACTATGAAGTCCCCCAATATTTTCTTAGGAAATTATACTGTGAGTTTGTATTGAACCAAATCCTGAATTATTTTGATATGGAAGGAGTTTGAGGGAGAGGTGGGGGTGAAAGCGGGATAGGCTGGTGCCGCGGCAGTAGGATCCTATGACAGGCGACCTCTGGCTAAGGCATACCGTGAGCAGATTAGATGCGGTAGTTGCAAAGGAGAGTGCTGATGTAGAGACTTTGCAGGTGATCACATCCTTGACTAGGAGTGTCATCCACCACACTAGCCCCATTGTACAACGCAATCTAGGGGAGTCTTCAGGTGGTGGCCTTCGAGGCCATGTGTGTCGATCTTACGGAGCCACTTGTTCGTATGACCCTACCGGCCCTCAGGAGGGTGCTACACAAGATCCATATACTTCTACGCAGCCTGATCCGTATGCATCTACGGGGATGGAGAGGGTGGCTGACATTCTGCATGATGCATATGGTATTGACAGTCAGGTAAAATTGAGCGTGTTCATTGAATTTAGTTTATTAAATTTTAATTGTCAAATGCAAGATTAACTAATTTAGTTTTATTATTTTAATAAAGAGTGTAGAAGTCTGATGTTGACCACAGGTACCTGATCAATCTACTTATTTATCGCAGTGCACCCTTCTCCAGTGGGGTATGTAAAGTTAAGTAAACAATTATAAATTGATTACATATGTTAATAGCATTTTTTCACGAATGGTATTTTAATGTGATTTTGGATGTTGAGCAGGGGTGTTGTTGGAGTTTCAAGGAAGCACCTCACAGTGCAAGTAGATTTGATCAGCTTTCCTTTGAGGTAATATAAGAATAAATAGAACTTAAAAGTTAATGAATTCTAAGTTTAATCTAAATTTGTGTGTATATATATAGTGTAAAAATTATATGGAGTTCATAGGTTATTATTTGAAATCTTTTAAGAATGGTCCTACCATGATTGTTTGTCTTAGAATTCCTACACTATGAAGCTATATATAATAAAAATTTAACATGGGCTGACAAAGGTGAGCCATTCTGTCCATCCTATATAATTTTTTGTGATGTCAAGTAACCAAGAAGAATAAGGTGATGGATGTCCTACATGATATCCAATGTAACCAAAATAAAATTTCTATCCTCGACCCTATCTATCGGTAGAACTCCTTCAATATCTCCTAGATGCTTGGAGATGCTTAAGACTAGGTCAAAATACCTATATTCTCTTCATTTGTTGCATAGCTCATCAAGTTTTCCTATATGTTCTCTAACTAATCATGATTGCATGGAAAGAAGTTATAAGTACTCATTAAACTCTCAACTATTGGAGCCTCCTCAAACTTTCCCATAGGACATGGAAAATGCTTAGAAATGATTAAATTCCCTAATAGGGTGTAGGAGATCTTTTAGGAAAACATTTGACACTAATTTGATCCATTGAATTCTTCTTCATTCTTATATATTCCTCAAATATACCTTGCAATACCCCTATCATGCCTAAATCTACTACATTCATGTCCTTGTTAGCTAACATGTAGGTGATATAGTATGGTCCATGAATTTTTATGTCTTCTTTTCATTTTTTTCTATCACAGGTCCCTCTTTTATCACTACCCTACGTCCTCACATAAAAGAAAAGAAAAACATTACTTCATTTTCATCTAAGGCCCCTAAGGTTTTAAACCCCTTAGATGCAAGGATTCCAAGCACATCAACCATGTGGTACAAATGGCTAAATCCCAAAGATGATCTGTAGCAATGAAAGAGTTTGAAAAGGTAGAGAGAGCTACACTGGTGACTCAGGAGAAACTTCAGCTTTCAAAAACAAGGCCAATTAGGCTGGCAGACATGTGGACTAGGACAACATTTGGTGGAAGAGGAAGAAAGATGACTAGAACTCTGGAGGCCCACCATGCTGGATTTTGATATTCCTTCACATGAGAGCAAAGAGAGAGTTGATATCATGTAATATCAAAGAGCATTAAGCATGCATTCTTCGGCCAATGGATAAGAGATGATTACTTTTCTTCATTTTCATTTGCATAACCATATCACCCATTAGGAACCATGAAGACCAAGGATAAATGGGTTTGTGTGAGTAATGGATGTGGTCCAAACTTTAGGAGGGGCAACAAGGTCAATGTATGATCTTGATGAATGATAGAAGAGGGGTTGGTCAGACAAACCAAGGGCACCTAGTCATGAGTAGGGACCTATAGGTTAGATTGGTGAAACAAAGCACCAAGGAGGTCTTACAAGGAAAGGCCTAGAGCAGGTACATACAAGGAAAGGCTCCTTCCTGCCTGCTCCTCTTCCTCTATTTGAACCTCCTTGAGGTCCTCTACCCCGGTTATATCCACCTCTTGTAGATGTTTCACCTCCATGCTCTATGAGTTTTGACTCTCCTTGGTTTCTTTGGTCATTGCCTCTACCTTGGTAGCCACCATGCTATCCTCTTTGATCTCTTCCTTTGCCTTTGCCCTTAGAAGTCTGATCTTGCTTCCTCTTACTCCTCTCTTTAATCTTTAATGCCAATTGATAACATTGGTGCACTGTTTTGGGGCTTAAGAGAACCATCTCCTCTTGAATGTTCCACTTGAAACCATTGAGATACCTTGCCACCTTGATACTTTCATCCTTTGTGACATTGGACCTCATGCAAAGTCTTTGAAAACTCCTCGATTATAGGAACTCATCCTCGTCTCTTTGCCTCAAACTCTGTCTCCTCTTATTTGAATTCCTTAGTCTTTAGGTAGGTATGCTTCTTTCACCTCCAGCAGCCATTCCCTTCCAAGTAGAGATGGAGTTGGCACCTTCCTCCACCCTCTCTATCTAAATGAATTTCCACCAAGTTGGAATTAGAACCTCTTAGTCTTGGTTATCCATACACCTTTTATTGTGATGACTCCATCACACTCCAAAATGGTTTTTCCCTCATCGTCCATAACTAAATCAGCCTCCCATCTTTCCACTAAACAATGGTACTCCTTCAAGTGTTTTTTCCATCAAAGCCTTCAATGCTTTCAGAAGGGATCCTCCTTCAATATAGGGTCAAGTTCAGGGATTCTATCCTCCTTTGCAACCTCTTCTTCTTTGCTATTCTTCCATCAAACCGCATAACATTCAGTGCTTGCTCAAGTTGGTCTAACTTTTCTCTCAATACCCTATTGTCTTCGTCTATTTCTTCAACCCTCTTGGCCAACTCAACATTTGTCACCATGATGCTAGAACCACTAGACTCTTTCTCTGACATACAAGATCAATCCCAAATCTTTTTCTTGCTCTGATACCAATCTGATAGGGAGAGGGGTTGGAGGAATCAATCACTGATTCCTACTCTAGGCCTTTCCTTGTAAGACCTCCTTGGTGCTTTGCTTCACCAATCTAACCTATAGGTTCCTACTCATGACTAGGTGCCCCTGGTTTGTTTGACCAACCCCTCTTCTATCACAAACTCCAACCACCAAGTCCACCTTGGTTCATTGCCACAACTCTTCCTTAGCCTTTACACTATACTAAAGACCAATCTTCCTCAACACTCCATCAACTCTTGCAGGGGTACTAAGAAGTCTTAAAAGGCTTCAAACTGTCCTCCAAAGGTGTTTGAACAACCTCCAAGACTTTAACTTCCCATCGCTCTCACCAATCCTTTAGCTAGGGTTTGAAAGGCTAGTAGCCCTTGAGCCCCTATTAGGTCTCCTTCACCTACAAAACAGGTTAGAACTCACAAATCTGAAAAGGACTTCCCACTCTTTTTCCAAGGTTCTTAGTTCACATGGACAACACTCAAAGATTCTTGAGGTCCCAGCCTTCCACTGTCCGTACAAAGCTCAAACATGAAATGGAGCAAAAACTAGGGTTTTAAGCCTTCACTTGATAGTTAGAAAACTTCCACTTTGTTTACACACCAAATAGAGAGATGGAGCCTCCTCCTTCATGTAGTAACAAGGTAACACATGATGTTCACTATCCATTTACTTTAGATGCCAAGGATTCAAAGCACATCAACCATGTGGCAATTTATATCATAAGTTGTACCATGATGTTCACTATGCGTTTCCTCTACTCTTTGGAGGTGTCAAATGTGCCCATGACTTGTCATTGATCACCATCATATTCTCATGCATGATTATTTTCTCTATCATCTTTGAGTATAAACCTTGACTATTATATATTTTAACTCAGGTGAAACTTAAAATGCATAATGATAGGCCAAAGAAAGAATGTTAGGTCTTTCTTGGTAAAGGAGACCTCGAATTTAATCAACTGTCATCCTCAAAGGTTAATTCCATTTGTCAAACATTTATTGCATATCTTAAACTATGACGAAACGTACAGGGGTTTTGAAGGAATAGGCCCTTGACAA
>VDFB02284450.1:0-85062 GCA_007258455.2 Sequoia sempervirens
TGCATCATTAGGCTAATTGAATTATTACATATCATTTCTAAATCCATTTATGATTGGTCAAGGATAGTTTGACTCACCTTTTATGATGTAATTCAATTATGTATCTTTTCCAAATCCATCAAACCCCCGCTACCTTAAATCCTACATGAAATGTTTAGGAAAAGTGCCTAAACCCTAGGGTTTCACTTTTTCTATGTTTCGATTGGCTTCTCATTTTTAGGAATCAAAGCAGTGAAGTTGTTATTCATTTCCCTTAGGACCACTCCTAAGCTCCTTGAGTCCTCTATGGTAGACACCACTTCACTACCCACGAAGCTCCAATATTTTTGAAAAAAATGACTGAAAACCCATCCAGTTTAGGTGCTTTATCCAGATGAAGCTGGAAGGCTACAACCTTAATTTTTTCTACCATAAATTCGCTCATCAACATCTTGTTCTGCCTCTCATAAATTAGTCATGGGATAACATCTAAGAGCTGATTTTGTGATACAATACTTGATCGTCCTATGTTATTTAATAGATCTTCAAAATAAGTGATTGCTTCCCTGGAAATTCCCTCAGGGGACTCAACAATTGAGCCATCAGCTCCCCATAGACTTATGATTCTATTGACTTCTCTTTAGGCTTTAGTGTTGTTATGGAAATATTTAGTATTCTTATCTCTTTTTGACATCCAAATCTCCTTGGATTTATGTCGCCAGTACACTTCCTCTTTCACCTCCACCTTATATTCTTTGAGCAACTCCTTTTCCTTAAGGAACCTTTCATTTTCCATTCCTAAAATAAATATTTCTTCATTTAGCATTGATAACTCTTCCTCCAGCTTGCATTTGGATTCAAATATGTTCTTGAAATGGGTTTTGTTCCATTCCTTTAATTGTTGCTTGGGAAGTTTCAACTTTGATACTACACCAAACATCTTGGTACCCTCAATTTTCCGCCCATTCCACCAGATGTCAATTTCATCCCTAGAATATTTTGACCCTTGAGCTACATGTTTTCAAATTTAAAGGGACACCTCATGGGTCTCTTTTCACCCATTATTTCTAATTTGATGGGATAGTGATATGATCTTGATAGGGGTAAAATATTGCCTTCAAGGGTGAATGGAAAAGCTCCCAAAGCTCCTTTAAACAAAAATTTATCCAATTTTTCTGCAATATGGCTAAAACCCAACCTCCTATTCATCCATATGTAAATTTTCCATTTTCCATATGAATTTCAAATAGATCATTTCCCCTTACAAAATTCTTAAATTCCACTTGGGATTGGTACTTTCTTTGCATACCCCCCATTTTATCCTCATTGTGTAGGATCACATTGAAATCATCCCCTAAAATGAAACACTCAAGGGATACCATGCTGCAAAAAACACTAAACTCCGACCATAATTCCCTCTTTTTGATGCAACTTGAGGGCCATATATATTGATTAATGTGAAAACCAAATTTGATGATAGACTTCTCACCTTGTAGGCCAACCAATTAATATTTCCCACTATATTTTCTACATAGACTGCTTGGGGCCTTCAAACCATAATTAGACCCCCAGAAGCTCCTACAACTTTCACTTGCTCAATGTTCCATATTTTACATTTTTTATTGAAAATTTCCAATTTTTTATTGCTTAGTTTCATCTCTTGGAACATGAGGACATCAACCTTTGATGTATCCATGTGGCACCTTAAAGGATGCTTTTTGTTAGGGGCATTTAAGCCCCTAACATTCCATGATATGATCTTCATTGCTCCTCAGGAAGGGTACTTCCCTTCCCTAATCTTAGCATCATGGGAAGCTTTTTTTGGCCTTTTACATTTCCATCTATAACTCTCTTTTATATGTTTTACAACCTACCCTTCATCCTTCCTTCTCCATAGTCTAATGAATTCCTACCCTTGTTCCTTGATATTAATTCAATTTCCCCCTGAGTCACTGGGGTGATTGGGGATCTACATTAACTTCCAGCAAAGATGACTTCTCTTCAAACTCTCACACCTCTCCTTCTTCTAGAGGGTTACTATCTTTCAAAGCTTGATCCTCCAGGCTACTACTATTATCATCTCCTGAATCTAAATTTCTACTTCTTCCTTTGTAAGAGCTACATAGCTCATCAGTTCACAACCAACTTCCATGATTTCTTCCAAACCCATGACTTCCTCCCTAGTCCCCTCTTCTTCATATGGGTTTAGGGACCATCTTAGAACCCCTCGTACATTCTCTGTTGTAGAAAAATATTCTTCTTTTACACTCTCATATCCACCACACTCTTGAAGGGAAATCAAATTTGTCTCTTGACCGTGACTTTCCTTGTCCATTGGAGTTAGCTTACTTTTTCTAGATCCACTTTTTGAATCACCAAAATTACCCCCATTGGGATCTATTGCCCTATTCATGGATTTAGCCTTCATAAAGGTGGGGATCTTTCTAGCTATGAGATCCCATCCTATTTCCTAGTACCACTTTCCCTCCTCCATGATGATTTCTAGCTCATCCAAGCATGAACTAACCGAGCTAATTTCTACATGGACTCTCACCTAGGTCTTCATTTCTCCATGAAGTGTGGTTTTATCCACACCAATATAAGTGCCCAATTAATTCCCTATCATGTTTAAGACCTCCTCATCCCAATATTTTGGGGGCAGGTTGTGTATATTTACCCATGCTTTCATTCTATCCAATTCATGTTTGTGGGAGTTGAAATTTGTTTCCCACTCTTTAATGTAAAACCATATTTCATCCATTTGTAGGATTTTTTTCAAACATGATGCTTTGTTTCAATTGTGGTGTTGGACATATCACTAGAAGAATTTATTACAAGCCAAAATTTTGATACATACCTCTTTGCCCGATTGGTCTCTCCACCAATCCACCATTTTCTCTACAGAGCATCCACCCCTCCCCACTTCATGAAGAAAGTGTGCTCCTTCAACATGTCCTTAGAGTTTTGTAGGGTTTTATTGGGGATGATCATCACCTTTCCATTTCTTCTAGGCTCATTGATAATAATCCCTTTTCCAAAAACAACAAGATCTCTCATTGTTTTAGATTTAGCTTACACGTCTTCTTGATTCTGCTCCACATGATCTTCATTCCTCAAATTTCATCCTTTGTTCAATTTTTTTGTAATTTCTTCAATAGAAAAGTGGGAAATTTTCCTAACCAGGTTGTCATTTTCTATGTGCTTCCCTGAATTCCATTTTGGTGGTTTCCCCTTCTAATGATTAGGTTGAGCCACTTCAAGATCTTGCCATTATTTTTTCCCATCCACCCATATCAACCCCCTTAGCAAGATCCATGAGTGAAGTCCTGGAGTAATTTATTGGTTTCCTAGGGTGAGGCGTCCTATAGTACCAATGTTGTGAAAAATATTCTCTCTCGTGATCCACACTGAGGTGATTCCAATTTATTTTCGCATATCTCACTCCCTAAGCATGGCCCCAATTGTTAGAATGAAATTAAGGCCTTCTGGAGGTCTCCATATAAGGTCTAGATTGAGGCATCTACTAATTTGACATGTAGGGTCCTTTTTGCCTAGTGGAATGACATTGGCTTCAGTGGCATGGTGACCATCCAAAAGGCTTTTATTTTGTCGTCCTACCAAGCTTGTGCCACCACCAACACTATTTTCCTCTAAACACTTCTTCTCCATGATTTTAACCCTCTAATGAAGCTACTCCATTGAACATTCCTACTCTGCAACCTCTTCCAACGATCTCGTGCCACCCACCATATTGTTTGGCATATGTCTACATAATATGTAATTATATTATAGTTATTATAAAGTAAATATTATTATTTTTAATTATTTTATCATTATTTTTAGGGTTAGGATTATGGTTACTATTAGGGTTATGGTTAGGGTTAGGGATATGATTATATTTAGTGTTATGATTATGGTTAATGTAGGTGATTAATGAAATAAATATTTGAATTGAATAATAAGAGTGTTGAGGCCAGGGTTATGATTATGGTTTATGGTTAGGGTTAGGATTAGGTGAGGCTTACTATTATGGTTTATGGTTTAGGTTTATATGTAAGCTTAGTTTATAGGGTTAGATATATTCCCAACTCTAATCCCCGCAATAACTATAACCCTTAACTTAACTCTAAATCATAAACTATAAGCCCTAATCATAAGCCTAACCAAAAACCATAATTGTAACCCTAACACAACCCCAATCCTAACCCTATTTCTCATAACCCTAACACTAAATGTAACCATAACACTAACCCCAATCCTAACACTAAACCATACCCACACCTAAACCATACCCACACCTAACACCATCCTTACCATAAACCCTAATCATAATCCTAATAACCCTAACACTAATGAAATATCATAATCATAACCCTAACCTAACCATAATCGTAACCCTATTTATCATAACCCTAACCCTAACCAAATCCTAATTGTAACCCTAACCCTAACACTAACACTAACCATAACCTTAAACCTAATAATAACCCTATCCAAATCCCTAACTATAACCATAAACTTAACTGTAACACTAATCATAACTCTAACCCTAACCCTATTCCTAACACTATATCTATTTCTAATAACCCTAACCTTAACCCCAACCTTTACCCTAACCAAATCCCTAACCTTAATCCAAAACCTAATACCAAATTATAACTCTAAACCTAAACATAAATTATAAACCCTAGTTGTAACCCCAAACTAACCCTAACTTTAACTCAAACCATAACCCTAACCATAATCCTAATTGTAAACCTAAAATGTAACCTTGATCCCAAATCTATTCCCAACAATAACCCTATTCCTAACCCTAACCTGTCTCAGTGTTCCTCGTCCTTCATTCAATCACTTAAAACCATAATTCCTAACCATACCTAGCCTGCCTAACCATGACAAAAACCATAATCATAGCCTAGCCTAAAACCATACCCACAACCTAAACCTATCCTTACCCTAAACCCTAATTGTAACCCTATCCTAACCCTAACACCAACCAAATACCATAATCGTAAACCTATTTCTCATAATCCTAACCCTAACCCTTACCCTAACTCTAACCTTATCCTTAGCCCTAACCAAATCCCTATCTATAACACTAACCCTAACACTCATAATAACCATAATTCTAACAATAACCCTAACCACATTCCTAAGAATAACCATAACCCTAACTCTAACACTAATCATAACCCTAACCCTAACTCCAACCCTGACCCTAACTATAACCCCTATTGTAATCATAACCTTATCCCTAACCCTAACCCTCACCCTCACCATAACCCCATTTCTCATAACCTTAACCATAATCATAATCTTGAACCTAACCCTAATCCTAACCTTGTTCCTAACTCTAACCTTAAACTAAACTAGAACCCTAAACCTAAACCCATTTCTCATAATCCTAACTCTAACCAAATCCCTAATTGTAACCCAAAACCCTAACCCTAAATCTAACCCTAACCCTAACACTAACCTAACCCTAACCCTAACTCTAACCCTAACCATAATCATAATCCCAAACCTAACCAAATCCCTAATCGTAACTCAAAACCCTAACCCTAACCCTAATCAAATCCCTAATTGTATCCATAATTTTAGCCCTAACACTAACCATAGCCATAACCCTAACCCTAAACCTAAACCTAACACTCACCATAACCCTAACATTAACACTAACCCTAACTCCAACCCTAACCTTAAACCCCTATTGTAATCATAACCTTATCTCTAACCCTAACCATCACCCTTACCATATCCCTATTTCTCATAATTCTAACCATAATCCTAATCCTAAACCTAATCCTAACCTTGTTCCTAACTATAACCCTAAACTAAACTCAAACCCTAAACCTAAACCTATTTCTCATAACCCTAACCAAATCCCTGACTGTAACGTAAAACCCCAAACCTAACCCTAACCAAAACCCTAACCTAATCCTAACCCTAACCCTAACCAAATCTCTAATCTTAATTGTAATTGTAACCCTAAACCCATCCCTAACCCTAACCCCTATTGTAATCATAACCTTATCCCTAACCCTAACTCTCACTCTCACCCTAAACCTAATCCTAATCTATTTATCATAACCCTAACTATAGTTGTACCCCTAACCCTAACCCTAACCCTAAACCTAACCTTAAACCTAACCATAATCCTAAACCTAATCCTAATCTTAACCTAAAATCTTAATCACATCATCACAATTGGATTTAACTAATTCTCATATAAATATGACATGAAAAAGTGAAAGACTACATAAAATTATTAGTTGATTATCTTTTGACAAATGTAAAATGGAAAAACCTACAAGACTACCTGATCACCCGTAGCCAAAATGTCAGAAAAAATTTGAAAAAAGGAATTTTTTCTACTTTTCCAAGCCTAACAAACTCTCATGGATGCCTTCCAAAATGGGATAGTACTTATTCAAACTTAGTTACTAGGATATAACCTTCTTAGTAGTAGTGAATAACTAGCCTACAAATTTGTGTTGGAATAAATTTTGTTTTTTGAAAGTGGGTACCTTCCCTTGGCTTGCACTAAATGACAGAATTATCACAAGTAAAAGACTCAAAAATACTGTCATCTTCCCTAGTTTGAATTGTCATATGTGGTTATCCATTAAGGACATGAACCAATTGTTCTTGAACTACCTCTTTTCCAACAATAAATAGCATTAGTTATGCTCTAAACTAAAATTTCATGGCTCCCTTACAAAAAATTTACTATATATTTTCCTTTGTTGGCCCTCTCTTTACTTTGATTCCACTTTTTACCGCATCTAGAAGCTTTCCCCTTTCTTCTTGTTGGTTGACAGAGTTATCACCTAACTCTATATTCTCACGCCCACTAAGGTGACAAATGTAACCACAGTTGAATCAGTAATCACATAATTCTCAGACCGATTCTCTGCTTATTTTTAAAGGTTGCGGCTACCTTCATTTGATATTCAAGGAATAATTTTTAACTACTGTTGCTTTTAACCAAAAAGAAAATAAAGGAGGGGGCTTTTAACCAAAAATATTTAAAGGTATTCCTCAACTTCATACACTAAAACTAAAAATAATTCACAACTAGAATGAAATAAAATATTACCACAAAATCCTTATTCATAGATAAATGATACTACAGTGATGCAACAAGTCAAAATATTTATTACTACAATCATAGATTAAACGTTGGAAAACCATTCAACATAATTAGAACAAATTCATACACCATAATTCAAAGATTATGAATGCATAAATTTCACCATTGTCTTCTATATCAAAATAACAAAAAGAAAATGTTCAGATAACAGAGTTTTGCTCTAATGAGAAAATAAAAGTTTTCCCAAAAGATCTAAATCACATCAGTCTAATCCATATTTAAAGCATCAACCAATTGTATTTGGTAACGATTTCTTGAAAGTAACTGCACTAAATGATTAAAAGAGTTTTAAACTTAAAGAGCCAAATTAAAGAAAGTGTCATGGAATACTAAAATTAACTATGCATCACCTTTTGCCACCTCAGCCTCTTCATCTTCCAAATCTTCGACCACTTCTTGCTACAACTTCTTTTCTTGCACCTTCATCCTGGTTTTGTAGTCCCTATACTTGGTAATAATTGTAAGTAACTCTTTTCTCCCTGGAGTTGTGGTAATTTGTAGCCCAGTTCTTATTTTGGTTAGAGTTACTTTAGACTTGTTCAAAGTGTCAGACCTTCTACTTGCTTTAGTTTTAAAGGAAGTGAGATAAATTTGCAATCTACTGAGTTTCAAGTAAGATTCTTTAGTCATGGTGATAGGATCAGTCATTTCCTTGTTGAATATTTCTTTAAATTTTAAACAAATTTCCTTTGAATCTAGAATCTTCTCATCAAACTCATCAGTTATCTCGACTATAAGGTCATGACAATTTCCTTTGATCTCCACTAGCATATCTAGGTACCTTTTGAGTACTATAGAAATCTCCTTTACCAGGGTGCCATAAACACTTAATTTCTATTCCAATGAATTGGGCCATGAAGGTTCTAACTCCTTTGGATCACTCACAATTTGTTCATTGATTAATTTCATTCGATCTATGGAAATCAACTCTTTGATTTCTTGTGAAAACACATAGAGACTAGTTTGATCTTTTCTAATCTTCTGTAGCTCTTCCATCAATTCCTTCCTTTTATCAACAACTTGGGTATAGAAAAGCATAGACTTACTGATAAAGAGGTTAGTTTCTTCAATAATTTCATTGATCCATTCGCTGGCACTTTTCGAATAGCTCAGGTTCTTTTTTATCAACTGCATTTTGGACTCATCAATAGATTTTTCCTGAGAACTTGAGGCTCCACTAGATATAGAAGGGGGAACTATAGAAGAAATAAATTTCTTCAAATCAAGAACTTGGGACTGCAATGCCACTTTTTCTTTCCTTTCTTCCTTTACCTACTTAATCAAGGCATTGACCAAATAATTAGCATGATACACATCCCCTTCAAGTGTTTGAGGCCCCATGTCAACATGTGTGATTTTGTAGTCAGCTACTGTTATCTAATTTTCATGTAGATCTTTTATTGGATCTGCAATCTCCAACACTTGATTACCAAATGTAGGATTAGTTAGCATCCTTGACATCTTCTGAGCTTTCTTTGGCCTTGAAGAAGTCTGGAGAAACTTTGCAACTGTATCTATTCCAACTATTGTTGTAGGAGTGTACTTCCTCTTTTTCTCTACTACTTTTCTCAACCATACTAGGGAAGCTTCAATTAAAGCATAATCCTTATTCCCTAGAGAAATTTATCTGGACTCACCAAGAGTAATGAGTATATTCTCCACTAGGGAAGAGAGTACTTTAGACAATGGAGGAAAAGTATTATCTTCAACAATTTGCTTAAAAAATAGCATCAGAATCTTCAGTCATAGGTTTTGTTTGATTGAACTTATTTCTAGGAGTAGGGGTAGATGGGTTGTCATGTTCACATACTGACTTCAATTTAATCATCTCCTAAGGCTTCTGACCATCACCCCCAAACTGTGAATTTGCATTGGAAGACCTTGTAGCCATTCTCCCTGATGATGTGCCCACTATAATTTTCTGAGTGGACCCCTATTCATTTTCTTGAGAATATTTTGGTTCTTGAATAGAACCTACAACTTGTCACCATTTTCCTTCCAACCAATCCTGAGTTCTTTTCATCACCGGGGCATCTCATATATTCATTGTGATCAGGTGAAATCCCCTAGTCTAGATAATACAAGGAAAAGTGCAAAGACGATGGAAACAACACCTAACACCTCACGATTAGCCTAGTTGGATTCAAAACAAAATAAAGATAACAAGTTGATTATACCTTGTCTTGAATCGATCCTTTGGTTAGACCTTGATGGTTGATCTTGTGTGCTTCTCTAATGGCAAGATGTGCTAAATTGGATGCAAATGGATTCAAAATGATGATGGTTTGATGAGGATTCCAATGAGAAAAGTTGGTAGTTGGGTAGATGAATGCAATGGATAGGATGAAAGCTTCAATGTTCAAGAATGGTGGATATGAGAAGATGTAAGTATGAGGGATTGAATGCTTGAGAGAGTTGGATTTGAATTCTTGCTGAATAAAAATTGAATTATGTTCATTAGAATGAAAGAAGAATCTTTCATTTTATGGAGAGAAGCCCTAAAAGAATGGATGGTTAAAATCTTTCCACAATGGACAAGATGAAGGGTTGTAGTGGGTTGAGGACTCACAAGCCCTCACATTTTTCCATGTGGTAGATGATGTGTCACAAATACACATGAGGTGGAGTGGATACAAATGATGTGGAGGTACTTGCAAGTGCCTTGGAAAAGGGATGATGTGACCTCTCAATGATCACATGGGGAAGAGGAGAATCTTGAGAAAATAAAAAATGGATTTAAAATTCACATGATTGGGGAATCTTGTGGATAAGACAAGGTTCCAAAGGGAGAGGTGGAAAGTACCTTGGATAAGACAAGGTGCCTAAAAAGTAAGTACCTACCCACATGTGACTTGATGTGACAAGTCAGAGATTCTAGAAGACCTTGGCACATGTGACGTGACAAGTCAAAGGTTCTAGAACTTGCATGGGGAAGAGAAGATTCCTTGAAGGAATAACAGTGAATTAAAAATTCACATGTGGAAGAGAGGAGCCTTGGATGAATAAAAAGGAATTAAAAATTCCTTGGGGAATGGGGAGAGCTGACCAAGATGCTAATTATATTAGCTAATCAGTGATTAGAGGATAATTAGTGGTTAAGGAAGATTAGAAGCCAACTTGCAAAAGTTGGAGGATGTGACACATCCTAATCAACGATTAGGCATGTGCACATCCCTAATGAAGAGATTAAGAGTTTAATTAAGATTTAGTGAAAGTGATGTGACATGTGAAATTTATTTAATTCATTTGATGAAAGGAGTAAGGGGGTAAGGTATTTAATTGTTAACTAAATACTTTAGGGGTTTAGAGGAATTTAAGGATATTAAATAGATAATAGAAATATTACCTAATTAACGTGAACAAGAGGGTGTTTAGATGAAGAGGGATAAATTTGGACCAATGTAAGTGTCCAAATTTAGGTGTCTACATTTTCCCCCTCTTTGAGATGGTGTTACGAAGTAGCATCATTTCAAATAATATTGAAAAATAGAACTCGGAAGAAGATGGTTAGATTGGGAAAGATGCCCCAGTCATCAAAGAAGTGAATAGGAAGGAAGATGATGGGGGTGAAGATGAAGGTTAGGGATTGAGGATTCCTCCTCCAGAGGACATGCAGGTTCAAGAGAACATGGGTGTGCTCTCGAAATGGATGAGAGAGTGGATGGGGAAGATGATGCAAAGTGATGGATAGAGAGAGGATGATAAGTGGTAGGAAATGGATGAAGCACAAATGGATTTAAGGAAAAATGTGATGTTGCCCCATTCGAGCTACAAGCCACAATGGGTTGATGATAGATAGAGTGTTTTCGATGATGGAATGAGATATCCTGAAACAACATGAGGATAGGGAAAGACATATCCTCATGAAAGGGTTGTTGATGAGGGAAGGATACATCCCGATTATGACAACAACGATGATGATGATCAGATCAAGGCTTGTAGCAAGACTGGGAACAAGACCAAGGATGTGATGAGATGATTTGTACAAGATTGAATTGATGAGGATTGGATTAAGATGCAAGATAGATGAAAGGAATAAAAAAGATGGGGGACAAGATGCTTAGAATAACCAATCTATATTATTCTAAGAAGATTGAAGAGATGAGGATAATAGTTTGGATGGATATGGGAGGGAGATTGATGATGGATGAATGGATGGGGGAGATGAAATGCAATCCTAATGCAATTTTCCATTTTTGGAGCACTGATTTTTGCTATAGCTCATAAGAAACCAAGTGGCGGGGTATGTGGAACCAAGGTGGATTAGTGTCTAATGCATGAAACAAACACAAAAAACAATAAGGCTATCCCAACACCCCAAAGTCACGAATACCTTAGTCGGGCTAGGTATTGGGATAACCATAAGCACAAGAGGATTCCCCAACGTAACACAAGACCTCAAGGATTTTGGTGGGTACTACATGGGACAACCAAGAAGACAACAACAAAAATAAAAATATCAAGATATGCCCCTATGTTAACCTTTCTAAACACACCATAATATGATAGATCATGGCGGGCTTGACAAGTGATGATAGGGAGCTCAAGTGATAAACAAAATCCAAAAGTATCAAAAGATCACCATCAATTTTGAACGTCCTTTGCCATAGGATCAAGGGGATGGATGGGATTAATGAGGTTTGTTAGGGAGGATGCATCTTATTGAGACCAAAGATGGATACTAAACTAAAAGATTGAAATGACACAAGATATTCAAAATTGATTGGATCTGATGACATTGGTAGATCTTGTTTGTGAAGAACCGGCTAGATAAGGACATACTTGATGAAAAGACACAAGACAAGACACAAGACACAAGGCTGACACACCCTAAATACCTAGGGACTCGGGGGCTGATCAAAGGTTAGCCTTTCCTACATGAAAGCGCAGAGCCCTAATAGTTCGATAAAAGACTGACGATTGACCATCGATAAAAGTGGAAAGAGGATAGTGAAGACTTCAATGGATGACAAAGACTAGACGGATAAAAGGAGTCAAAATCCTCATGATAGATGATAAAGGAGCCCCGAGGGTGGATCAAATGATCAACCTTTCCTATGTGAAAGTGCAGAGGCAATGTAGTTTGACAAAAGCCAAAGACAAATGATGGATAAAGGATGATGTGATAACCAAGATAAGTGGATAAAATGATGAGACCAATAGGATGAGACAAGATAGACTTGGTGGATTGGATAGGATGATGGTGATCACAAAGCTTAGGGATGGGATAGTTATCCAAATGATCAAAATGAATTGGAAAGATGATATGATGGAGAGATGAATGATGAGAAAGGATAGGAGATTGAAAAGATGTGCAAAAGAAGTAGAAGTGATGGTGATAAGGTAGATGACATTGGATTTCATGGGGAGTAGCCTATAGCTCGATACCAATGACAAGGGATCATAAGATGGGATGAGGATAAAGATGATATGTGATAGCTCTACCCTAGTAGATTTATAATGTGAAAATCCCTTGTTCTAAGGGTTACCTCCTAAGGGAGTTTATCATAGTATCCCCTGAACTGGATCCCCTTACTAAAAATATTTATGTAGTAATCCAAAATCCTTCTATTTGTTGGCATAGGAGGTCGGACCTCTGAATTCATCCCACACTTTTGCAGTTCATTGTAGAGATGGAAAATTTCTTGAGATCCTTGTGGTCTTAGGGAATTTGGAACTTGGTATGCCCGAGAAGTGAGTGCATTGTAAGGGGGAGCCTATGCTACAAAGTTCCTAGGCTATTTGCTCTGAATAGGTGTGGCTGGAGAAATCCAAGTGGGAACCCAATGGATATTGTCCTTGCCAACCATAGGATTTGTGCTTGTTTTCAGAGTGCTTATATCAAACAACCCAAGACAAAAACAAAGTGTTTGCCACAGTGTTTGTTGAATAAATGAACAAATAGACACTCTACAATTTGGAAAACCATAATTAGACTGGAAAAAATTTACAACCTTTTCAAAATTGCAAAAAACCATAATTTGTTCACTATGAACCACAACTAAGTCTCTATAAACTAAAACTGACTGTTAAACAATGCATATGTCAAACTTGAAACACAACTACTAATAAAAAATGCATTTATTAAACCTGCAACACAATTGTTGTCTAAAACATCACGTCTATCCTCTGCAATGCAACTGTAAACTAAAACACCACAACTTCATGTCACTCATAAAAACAACTATCATTGTCACAATCTGAAATCAAACATTCAATATATATCTCTTCCCTCCTTTTTACATGAATCTTTGTACAAAAAACCAGAAAGATTTGCTCAAATTTTCCACCATTGTACCTTTAGGTTTGTCATTTAGTCTTAACAATAGGCATACCATTGCAAACTTTAGCTACATTTTAGGATTCCTAATCACCTTCAACTTAGTCAAACACTTAGGTCATTATCTTTGCAGATTTCAAAATAGGCCAACTTTCCATACTTTGTACCAACCTTTTCTTCAAGAAAAGATTGTCATTGAACCAAGTCACTTGTCACACTTATAGTATTTTTCATTTTGGTTGAGTATTTTCCAGCTCATAAGTCTAGCTTGGGAAACTCACTTTGTCTCTTTGTCATTTCACTTGGTCTCACAAAAGGTCCTTTGACAATTCAAATTGAAGCATTGGCTAAACTTTGGATGGTTAGTAACCTCTTCTGAAATCTCCCAAAGATGATTACCTTTAGAGCTTACTTACACCTTGCATTTAGAACACATCATAGCATACTTAGACATTGCCATAACATATCAAAACTCTCTCATTTTAAAACACCATCATTTATTACCTTACATTATACATTCCTCTTAGACATTACTAGCACTTTGCACCCCTCATAAAAATCATTGTCACCTCATATTGGACATCCAACATCCCCTTTAGACATTATTGTCACATTCCATTAGAACACTCCTCATTTCTTATATCCAAAAAAATCCAAAAAAGCATAGACTTAGTGCCATATCGTTTCCATCCATAGACCTAGTTTCATATCATTTGCATTTCCCCTTTTTTTCTAAGAAAATCTTACATGGTTGAGACTACATTACTAAAAAGGAGAAGAGACATGGAACTTTTTAGAAAAGGAGATGACCTTTATAACCATACTAGTGACATTAACCTAAATTCAACTTCACATACAACTCGGAACAATACCAACATGGGATCTACCTCCAACAACCCTTTCAATGAAATAAATATTGGACATCCATCATACAACAATCCTTTTGAGGAATTCATTCATAGAGACACAAATGGAAATATGTTTATAGAAGACATAGAGGATGCCGCTCAAAATCTAGAAGTAGCTTCTTTTGTAGAGGAATTACTCATGCTAGACCCACAATGAAATTTATCCAAAATATTACATGAAGGAGCTAAATTACCACATGGATTTGATGTCAACACCGTGAGAGCAGCATCACCTAGTCATGACACACAATATAGTCAAGCTCCCTCAACACCACAATATAGTACTTCCACTACTTCTACTAGCATGACAACTCAAAATGCAACAAACATGATCAATAAAACATCTACTTTTGGGACATCAACTATATCACAAACAATGCCACGAGTTTCTCAAACTATGTCACAAACTTTTGTATCAACATTTTCTGCATTTGGATCATCATCCAACGCTATGGGGGCGTCCTCATTTAATCCTTTTTCAAGAAAAAAATAAGAAAATTTTTCATTCAAGGACCTCAACATAACACCAATACCACATCACAAGGTCGTCAAATCAACACAAACACTAGTGGCCCTCAAAGACAAAACAAAAAATTCCTACATGGTCATATCTATCAATTGGGACAAGGAAATCAAGCATCACAACACATGAACATGTCACAAATAGGTCACATCTTGCTTGGTCATCAAAACACACATGGAAAACACATTCCCAAAATACAATTCAACAATATTGGATCACATATCCCAACATACACTTCCCATGTTTATATACATTCCCAACTTGCACAATAAATCCCAACTCAAAATATGTCATCACAACAAATGGGAACACATGGGATACTTATCACCAACATGTGTGATACCACCAATAATCCAATAGTGGATGCATTAACCGCCCAACTAGCTACCTTACAAAAGCAAGTAGAGAATATACAACTATCTAACAAGAAGACTCATACATCCTTTGACTTGCATCCATATCCATTTGACATGAGCTTATACATGCTACCATTTCCTCCAGGATACGTGTTCCCAAATTTCTCTAAGTACAAAGGAAAGAAAAACCCTATTGAGCACATAAGAGAATTCACAACTAATTGTGTAGACATGGCATATGGACACACTTATTTGATGAAACTTTTTCTTATGAGTCTCACAGGTCCTGCACTCAATTGGTTCACATTTTTTCCTAAAGGGATAAGATCATGGGACGAACTTGCCAACAAATTTGTAGAGAACTATGCATATAACATTGACACTAATGTTACAATCACCACACTATGTAAGACAACACAAGAACAATCTAGTGAAACATTCATTCCTTTCTTTCAAAGATGGTGAGGCTTGGCAAGCCAATGTCCAATATAAATCCCAAAAAAAGAGAAGGTGCACATGTTTGTTCAAAACCTCATTGGAACTTTGAAATATAACTTGCCAGTCCATTGTTGTACAACCTTCACAGACCTTGTTGAAAAGGATGTCCAACTTGAAAATGCCCTCATCAAAAAAGGTGAGATTAAGTACCCTATTAAGAACACAAAAATGAACACAGCCAATGACAAGAACAAGTATTGGGCCAAAAACAAACATGTTACCAATGATGGTATCATTTATGCTAAAGCGATGATTAAAATTGGTCCTGCAATCACAATCAAAAGAGCTCAACCACAAAATGCTCCCCCATCTATCCCAACACCTACGACAAATTATGTTCAAAGCAACCAAGACCAAGGTCAACAAAGACAAACTAGACAATTCCCAAAACAATGCACACACACACCCTTGGGAGAACCTATTGAAATTGTCCTCAAGAAGCTCATCCAATCTAATATCATAGCATTGAAAGAACCTAAAGTATATGACCCAGAACATTTTAAACCATCATGGTGGGACAACAACACCTTCTATGATTACCATAGAGCAAAAGGACATAAAACATCATCTTGTAAACAATTGAGGAACCTCATACAAGATTTAATCGAGAACGATACCATCAAATTTAATGGTCAACAATACTCTTCCAATACTAACCATACCATTCATAAGAATCCATTGCAAGATCATGGTTCAGGAAATCCCTCCTCATTAGGTCAAAAGATTAATAACCAAGCTAACTATACTCACACTTCCTTCGATTACTCGAGTGGGCCTATAATCAATCACCTTTGAGCTGCCATTGAACACATCTATACCATCACCATAAAAAATACTTCTAAATGCAATGCCACCACTCGTTGAGGAAAAATCATGATACCTAGCTCTTCTACTAAGTTGTCATAGCCTAAAGGACAATTTAACCTTGTCGATCAATTGGGTAAACCCCTGCTCATATTTCCTTACTCGAACTCTTGCGCATTTCTCTCGTACATAAAGGTATCCTTGAAAAGGCCTTAAAAGAGACCAGTCCCCAACGACATCGATGTCAACCGCTTTGAAGCTATGGTTGGATATTTGGCCAATTCCACCTAGGTCACTTTCTCAAACCAAGATTACTCCATGCCTAATCCATACCACAATGATGTGTTACATGTTGAAGTTTTCATTGACAAACACAAGGTCAAATGAGTCCTAGTAGATGGTAGAGCCAAATTGAACATATGCTCCTTAAAATTGGTCAATTCATTAGGCTTCTCTAATGCATGTGTAGATGCCATTAAAATCATAGTAATCAAATCTTATGATGATGAGGAGCATTCTTCTAAGGGCATTATCACACTCCCTATTCATGTTGGGCCAACAATCATAGATATCACATGTCAAGTCTTGGATCTTGAATTTCCCTACAACATCCTCCTTGGTTAACCTTGGATTCACAAATTGAAGGTTGTACCATCCACATATCATCAATGTTTGAAGTTCTCCTATAACGGCACCGAGATTACTATAACTGGTGAACCTGGCTCCTTTCAATATTGCACCAACTTAAGGGCATTTCCGAATGTCAAGTTCCTATCAATTGAGAATATTCAAATTCAACCACCACTCTATCTAACTACATTGATCCATCCTCATTAAATAAATCCTCCACTCCATTCATTGCACCATCAAACCCTAAGATCCAAGTCTATGATATGGGATGTGGAGAATATCGCATGAATAATTTTCTAGCAAACGACAATGCTATTTCTGCCAAGGAGATTCATACTTCTAACAATACCGTCAAGGTAGTTGTAGAGGGAACACAAAAATATGGTCGTGTTTGGAGTAAAACCTTTTAGGATCCTAATGCTACATCTACATTTTCCCTATCTGCTTCCACTTAATCCTCCCATGTCCATGATAACCCACTCCTTGATCATGATTTTGTTGATGGTACCCAATCATCACCCTACCTTGGGTTAAGGTATGCATCCTCTATTGTTGCCTCTACTAAACCATTTTGGCAAGTCAGTAAGGATGTGCAAGCTTCCTTTGATATTAGCAATACTAAAATTGCTAGTCCCAAAGACAACATTGTTGACATCATCACTCCCATTCATCCACCAAGCATTCTAGTCACTCCATCCACTCCATTCATTCCACTCGCGTCCATCCACATCATAGACATGGATCAACAAGAAATATCTAAAGAAAAGGACAAGGAAAATCCTGGGAATCAAGAATGAAAATGCCTTTAAAAGGAGATCAAGAATCAAAAGACATGCTAAAAAGAAAAGCAAATCAAGAAAATTCCTCTGCACAAAACAAAAAGCTATCGGACCAATTGAGAGTTGAGAAAGAATCTCAAGACACATCCTCTACCCAACATAAAAAGCTACTAGATGAATCAAAAATAAAAATCAAAAGTGAAGATCAAAAAGCATTGGTCTCCGAGAAAGCTCCTCCACCACAAATCACTGGGGCCATCTATCAGCACAAAAAGTCAAACAAAGGGCTTGTTGATCCAAGTTCTTCATCTCCATCACTTTCACTCATTCCATTCATTCCATTTGATCCATCCATATTCACTTATCATCTCACTTCCATTGGTGATGTCTTTCAATGTACCTTTGGTGACGACCCCTTGACATACTCTAGCTCATCGGTTGCCCAAACTCCTTGTCATCTGAAGCCTGTTTTCCCACATAGTATGCACATTAGGGAGCATACCATAGCCTCTTTCATCTACCACTTATATCACTCATCATATTTTCCACTTGCATTCTGCATCCATATCAGGTCCTTTCATCCAGCACTGTCATTTGAATAGGATCAAGCCATCATCACGACATATCAATACTACACATAGCTTTAAAGAGCTTGGCCAAAACCATAAAAATACAAAAAAAATCAAAAATCAAAAAAATCGTTAGCTTGATGAAAACCTAGAAAATAGGCATCTTGGTGACACCAAAAAAATCAAAAAATATCAAAAAGAGTAAAGAGAAATAATCTGTCCAATAGTGAAAACCACTTCGGTGGCGCTTTGGATAAGTACCATGGTGAAAACCTAGAAAACAGGTACCATGTGTAGGCAGTCATTGCTTTTCCATCTACTATCACTCCATCTATGTTTTTCCATAATAAATACCCAATCTTTCAACACCCTCACAACATCTGTCATAAATTCCTGCTATTTCTTTCCATGGTTGACAATGGTTGACATCATGTCTCACACATTCTCCACCTTTCATCCTAAGCATGTCCCATTTTGTCTTGTTCATCCTAGTTAGTCCTAGGCCTGACGGGGAAACACCCTTAACACCTGACTGCAGTGGGTCTCGCACATGGTCTCGTATATCACAAAAATCCCAAAAAAATCAAAACATGCCAAAAATCCAAAAAAAATCAATTATTCGACAAAAGAAAACAAAAATTCAAATATTCTTGAAAGGACAAAAAAATTCAAAAAACTCTAAAAATTCCCAAAAAAAAAGTCCAAAATCAATCAAAGTCAGATCCTAGTTAGAATGATCGAACTACATGGTCTCTACGCATTTGCTATGTAGGCAAGGTCATCATCGATGTACCCCTGAGACCACCAAAGTCAGTCTTTTAAGTTTTTAATGTCAGTTGGTCATTTCAGTCTAATAAATAGGTTACTTGGTCTTTTCCAAGTCCATCGTGTCAGTCAATAAATTTTTTTGTCCTTGATCATGGCATTAGTTGAAATATGAGGTCTCTACGCATTTTCTAGGTAGGCAAGGCCATCATTGATGGGCCCCCGAGGCCTCCTAGGTCAATCTTTTAGGGTCTGTCGGGTTAAGTCAAAACACATCAGTTAGTCTTCAGTAAACAAACACATCAGTCCCATCTCTATCGAACTACATGGTCTATGAGTGTATGACGTATGCAAGGCCATCATTGATGAGCCCTGAGGCCCCCTAGGTCAAGTCCCTTAGGGTATGTTGAGTCAGTATTTGTCTTATCACAACATACTAATGTAGACGACTCTTAAACCAATCTACACACCCATTCAGCAAACAATTTAACCAAATTGATGCTTCAAATGCGACATGCAGTCAATTAGGTCATCTAGTTAACTTTGGTCAAGCTATAATCACAGCGTCAAACTATTAATTATTGGTCATTCTTAGGATAGGTCTTTCTGGAAAATGACCCTTGTCATTTATTTTTGCTTTAGGATAATCTTTTCTGAGCATTGGCACTATCAATTGGCATTTTGGGGCATCCTATCAACATTGGGGATCGACACTCCCAACATCGACACTATTTAGGATGTGTCCTTCCTGAATTTGACTCCTCAACATTTATCACACACTAGCCTACCTAACACAAAACTAGGCTTCGTCAAAATTGACATCTTGTCATTAATAACCCCGACATCCAAAAACACTCTTGGCAAACACTTTGGCAAACACTGTCTCTAAATATGGTCACAACTATCATTTGATTTTTCGTCATGATACTAGCCACCTCGAGGATGTCCTGTACAGGATTTAGAGGAGCAATGACATATCATGAATTGTCTTTCTTTTTTATGACTATCTTTGGTTGGTTGTGGCGAAAAGACTGGGGCAATTGGGCTCCTCTTATGAGTCAAGATCTTCCTTGTTTGTTATTTTTTATTTTATGTGATGGCACGACCTTGCACACCATTTATTTATGTCATATCATGGTGTTTGTTGTCCATTGCAATAATTCGCCCAATGATGATTAATGCAACACCTATTTGTACTTTGGAAAAATATTGAAGGTTTCTTTTCTTGCACTAACATCCATCCCCTTCTGTCTAACAGTCCCTCTTCTTTTTCCCTCTAACAACATCCTATGACACACAAAAACAAAGCTACATACATGAACATGTAGGCATTTGCATTAATACATTTCACATAGGCTATACATCCCACATTTTCATAAATCCATTTACATATCATTTGCATTAACATAACATATAGGTGCATTTCCATTTCATAACTCATACATGTCATTGCTTCACATAAATACATGATGGCTATAATCATAATATAAAGCATAATCCATACCAAAATCATATCATCCATAATAAGAGAACATTACATTCATTATCACTCCATTTTACAACCATCATGAACCACATGGTATGTTCATAAATCATTACTACATTGCATACATTTGCATATATTTGTATTGACATAAAATAACATTACATCTCATAATCATATGCATCTCATCAATACATGACATCCATAGCACCATAAAATTAAATGCATATATTATCATATAAACTTAGGACATCATCATAAGCTGCATAAACATAGAGTTGTCGGTAATACTGTTCTTTGTGCCCAATACTAGCAATCACTCTAACCATGTTAGCTGAGGACCCACTACAGGTGGCAATAAATTCCAAACTCCTCTGCTCTGCTTGTTGTGCCCTAATAACGGTTGTGTCTCTCTCTACCTATAAGCCATATCTCTCCACCCATAGAGCCTGAAGCTCAGCCTCTAATTCCTACACCCTGGCTATACTCCCTTTGCCTCCACATCTAGCATGGCCTCCTCCTATCTTCCCTCCTCTTGTCCACCCTCCTCCTCTCTCTCCTCCTCCTCTCCCTCCTCTCAGATAGGAGATAGTGGCCCACTACTCTGTAGTCTCTATCACTGTCTCCTCCCACCATCCCCTCCTCTCCTACCCCTACCACCTTCTGCACCATCTCCACCATCTCCACCATCTCTACCATCTCCACCATCTCTACCATATCTTCCATCTCCTCCATCTCCCCGACCACCACCTCCTCTCCCTCCATCTCCTCTCCCTCTCCCTCTACCTCTCATACCCTGAGGACCCCATCCTCGTCAAACCACTATAGTTGGCTTATCAATATATGTCAATGGAATAGGCCTATGCATAAGCCACCATGTATCAAACTTAGGTGTGGAACCTGCATCTATTGGTCCCCCTTTCCATCCCCACTACTATTCTTGTAAGTTGTCAATCTATTGAATAGCTATCATCATTGCAATCATGACGCCCCATGGTGTCACCTCTTTGGATGACCGAGTGAACACTGCTAGACCCTGTGACACTCCCTACTACTCTTCAAATTGTCACAACACCTGGTCAGGCAAGTACTTGTCAATGATATGTTGTGACTAAAAAATCTTCCCAATAAGATACCTCGCTTGCTGACACCATTGTAGATGCTCATCCTCATTAGGCCACTAAGCACAATCCATCCAACTCCTCCATATGAAGCTAACCAAGGTATCCAATCCATGTTGCTAGTAACCAATATCTTTGACATGTGTCTGTGTGATTGCTCATCTGTACATGAATGCATATGGTGCGTTGGCCCCCAAATGGTGACCAACTAGTGGATGGAACACCGCAATGTGCTCCCAAGCCCAGACCATCAAAAGAGTGACTCCACAGCTCATGGACTATCCTCAATGATATACTATATCATGCAATTGAAAGTACACCATCGCTAGCAAGCATGGCCCCCAGGCATATAGAGTCTTACTGGCCATCATCTTGAATAGCATCTCTCCCCATTTGATCGAAAACCCATGTCCTCAATGGTCTAGAATCACTACCCCAGCTATCAAAGTGCACAATATGTAGTCAAACCGCTCATATCACACAACTAGTGTCTCACATCTAATCTCATACTGGTCAATCACCAGTTGTGCCACATCATCATATACATAATAGGTGGTCAATGCCTAATATCCTTGGCCTGGATCGTATCTAACCCACTCACCTCGGATCGACAGTCATAAGATCCTAGAAACATCCTCCAATGTGATGGTATCCTCTCCTATAGGTAGGTGAAAAGAGTATGTCTTTGAATGCCATCTCTTGGCAAGTGCAGTCAGCATCCTCCTATTTGCCCTAATGACAGGCATGAATGTAACGTGATACAAGCCAAGACACCATAACCTGTGCTTTTTAGTGTTGGTCAACTGGTCCCACAACTAATAAGTCTCTAGTGGTCGTGACTCTTGTTTGTATATCAGATCTAGATGAACCTATGGCCAGCATGACAAACAATGTGTCAATTAAACAACTTACCTCAACCTATTTTGCACATGTCATAAAAGCAAGTCAATCCTAATCTAGGGAAACTTTGTCACCAGTCAATTGTGTTGCATAATTTTCAATGGCATTGCATAATTTTCAATTGCATAGAAAAATTTGCAATTGTGTCACATAGTGGTGAATGTGTCGCATGCTTTCATAGATGCGTTGTAGGAGCTCGATTGCATCAAACCCCTAAATCAATTGTTCCCTATACCTACACTTGCATCATTCCTAAGGTAGTTGTGACTAAGCCCTATTAGTTTCACATAACTACAGCCAGTTGCATTGTGCATATGCAAATGTGAATAAGCACTCTACAGACACGTCAAACCCTAGCAGTTGCATCACAAAAATTCAAAAACCTACCCTACCCTAGGCATGTTCTAAACACTTGCATCAAATCGCAGACAATTGTGTCAAATGTGATAGAAATTGCAGCTATCCTCAAATGATGCAATTGATTGTTAAATTTTTACCCTACCTAAAAATGCGTGAAATCAAAAATTGACAAAGTGGGTTTGTAGGTACTCACTAGATCTCCTATTCCCTTCAGTCATCTGAATGTCCACACTCAGTATGTTATGTACTTTTTGTAGGGAATGCACTCCATTTTCACTCAAAGCCTCTAATCTCCAAACTCCAAATGTGCAAAATGAGCCTTTGATTTGCAAATTTCCTATTTATAACCCCTCAAAATTAGGGTTTTAATAGGGTTTGTGTTGGCTGCACTTCACTTAAGCCTTGAAACTACATTATGTCTACCCCAAAGGCCCTAAAAATAATTTATTTCATCCTAGGGCATTTGTGGCTATTAATTTGACTTGTTAAAACAATTTTCAAATTTTTTAAATTTTTTTTGAAAATTTGCAAAAAAATTGTAAGGGGGCATGGGTCTACCCTACTTACACTAGGGCACATTTGACTCAAAATTTCTTTGTCACAATTTGATAAACTACATCATGACAAAGAGGGGAAAAATGTAGACACATTAAAATAACCTAGGCCTGTAAGCTTTATTTTTCCATGTCTTACCATATTTCTTCTCAACATAATTAAAATATTTAATTATGTCCTATAGTCCAAATTCAACTATTAATTAAATAGTTCTTAATTATTTAATTAATTCATGTCTTTTATTTTTCCTGATTATTTAAATAAATAAATTACATTTATTTATTTAAATACATCACTAATTTCCTATGTCTTTCTATAATTAAATGAATTCCTAAATTTATTTAATTATTATTTACTTTATCTTTTATTCATCCTGATTATTTAAATAAATTTCATTTATTTATTTAAATATGTCGCCTACTTCCTATAACTCTTTATAATTAAATAAATTCCTAAATTTATTTAATTATTATCCACTTTATCCTTTTCATCTACAATTAAATAATTTTCATTAATTATTTAATTGTCCTTTTGTCTTTTTCTCCAAAATTTAAATAAAATCATTTATTTAAATTCTCATTCCCATTTTCCCAACAAGTAAATAATTAAAAATCATTATTTACTGTCCTAGCCCCACCTCTTTTGAATTAAATTAATTTTTAATTCAAAAAGTCAACTCAGCCTCTTAAAATCAAATAATTTTAAATTCTTATTTGATTCTCCAACAATCTCTTTTTTTGTGCCCAATATCCTCTTGTCACATGCATTCTTGTCCATTGATTTAATTTTCCTAAAATTAAATCATAGCCCTCCATTTCAAATTTTACCCTAATTTTTCCCTAACCCTAATTGTTGGTTGTCACATTCAATCTCATCCTTCCATCTTAGGGCATTTGTCAACTGTCAATCTTGGCATTTCATCCAAAAATTGAGTTTCTATAAAAAAAGGCAAGGTCAGCCCCATTTTCTCACTTCATGCTTGCAAATTTCTAAGTACACTTGCCATTTCTTGAGTCAAATCCTTCAATATTTTGCTTGGGTCTTTGTCATAGGTCATAGTTGCTCATAAAAATATGAGGGAAAATACTATTTACAACAAAATGGAGAAGGACAATGAAGGTGAATCATGGAGTGCATGAAGGTTTTAGTGATATTTTTCATTTGTTTATGCTTTTATGTTCCATTGTGCTTCATTGTTAGCTAGGGTTTAGTTTTTTTATGCTGTTTATTGCTAACCTGAATTTTTCCTTAGTTACACAACTTTCACTTTGATGGCAATGATTGTCATCGAGTGATTGCATAAGATCCTTGTTCACCCCTTGTCATGTAATAGTTGTAGAACATTCTATTCTCATTATTACATGACCTTTCCCATCACCTAACTCGGCTCATTCTTGTCTTGCACTCAGTGGGGACAAGAGGTAGATAGCCTTGTCCTAGTAATGCATTTGTCATTGTCCCTTAGGTTTGTTGTCTACCTTCCGCTTATACAAACTGAGATTGGGAGGCGGATGATGTGCTTTAGGTTGACTTTTATGTGCCTTACTAGTCTTTTGCATTATTTATTTTCATTTTATTTTGTATGATTGCATGTACGTGATGTCATCCCCCATGATGTTCTATTTGATGCTCTCTCTCTTTGTGACATTCCTCTATTTGTACCTTCATTCTTCTCTATGCTATACATATTTTCACTTTTTTTCATTTGTCTTGTGTTTTCCTTTTGGGGATGAGGCAAGGCATCGGGACATTTATGTCTCTTCCATGTTGACCCAAAAGCTTTTCTTTGTCTTTATCTTTTTCATTTTGTATTGTGTTTTCCTTTTAGGGATGACACAAGGCATTGAGACATTTATGTCTCTTCCATGTTGGCCCAAAATATTTTTCTTTATATTTATCTTTTTTATTTGTCTTGTGTTTTCCTTTTGGGGATGATGCAAGGCGTCAAGACATTCATGTTTCTTCCATCTTGGCCCAAAAGGTTTTTCTTTGTTTTCACTTTCTTTGTGTCATTCCTCTAGTTCTATGTCTATTTGGGGAATGATGACAATTTCAAGCTCTCTAACAACATTGCAACAAGAACATATTGACCCCAAACCCATAAATCCCTTATGTGTTTGGTGTTTTCATTTTTGGGGCAACCCCTCACTTCTTTCTCTTACATGACGTACCTTAATTTGGAAACATATGACTTGGCATAGGGCTTTCCAAGTTAGCTCTCTTTTCTTCTTATTGTTTGCATTTATCATTTGCTACTTTAAAGTAATTGCTCACAACATGGTGTTTAGCAATTTCTTTAAAGTGGGGGCATACATTGGCATTATTCTTTTGTATTTTTTCTTTTTCATGGTTCATGGTGCAGTTTTCTTATTTCATATGATGTGTTTTTGCTTTGTGGATGACATTGATGTCCCTCAAGAGCGTGATCTCTCTTAGCATATTATATTCCTCTTGGTGGCTTGATGTGAGACACTGCATCCCCTAAGTTTTGAATCTTCTAAATTCTTTGATTGGTCCTCTCTTGGAGACATTAGGCATAATGTTCCCTAAGTTAAGACCTTGCATGAACAAAGCAAGACTCCTTTGAACATTCCTCATTTTGCATTTTGCATTTGTAGCTATATGGCCACCTTACATAACACAACTTGCATGCCTATAGAGCCATCTTGTTTGTTCATGAGCTCCAAGAATACAAAATTTTGCTTGCCTCATGAAACTTGAAAATCATTTTTTCGTGCCACCTTATCAAAGTTATCAAGGGGTATAACTTTGGTATAGTTTGAGTGGGAAGCTTGACTGAGGCATGACTTCCCCATAGCCACTTGCGTGTGTGTGTAAGCGCATACCAGCCATGAGTGTATGTGTCTCAACCTCTTAGGAATTCTCACCTAGCAGACAGCCTAGAGTTTTGTTCCCTCAGAGTGAGTATGCATCTTTTTTTTTGACAAACAACCTAGATCTGATCGATAGCACATTGGAAAAATGGGCGAAGCTTGATCCACCCTTTCCCTTTTCATGTTGTTTCATTTTCTTTATGTATTTTATAGTACATGCTTATGTCTTGTTGTTGCTCTTTTTATTAGTTTCATGTGCATTCTTTTGTGCTTATGTTGGTCTGCCATAGGACCTTGGTCCTGGGGGCTTGCACAAACCCCTTGGTCATGGTTGTCCTATCTTGCGAGCATTGGTACATTTGAACCCCCTTGATCATTGTGGAATTTGGTCTACTTTAGTATGATTTGGAAGCAAGTTCCTCCTCTCACTAAAGTGGGGGCTAGATGTAATGACGGAAAAAGGTCCCCTTAACTTGCCTTGATTTAGTGTTGTAAAATTCCTAACATATTTGCATTAGGTCTGGGGCCCTTGTGAACTAAATGAACTTTTTGGTGCCTTGTTTGAAGTTTTGTAAAGTGTTGTAACACAATTTCACACTTTTCTAGGCTTTTCATTAATAATTGGGCTTCCTTATGCTTTAATTGGCCCTATTTTGCATCCACAAGCCCCATTCAATGCATATTTTTGAGGATAATCCTAACACCAATCATTATCCAATCACAATTAAGGTGTTTTAGGTTTGAATGGCCCAAATTTAGTGATCTAGGACTCATTCACCACCTTGGGCGAATGGGTCCCACCTAGATCTTTTGGTCCCAAACCTAGTTTCACACATTTCTAGGCATTTTTAAATTTGGTTCCAAAATTTAGGCCTAGTGGGACTCATTTGCCACCTTAGGTGAATGAGTCCCATGTGGGCCAAAATCAAAATTAATTCAAGTTTCTGGCGAGATTTTATTCTCCTAGATCTGATGTCATCTTGTAGTGTTGTAATTTTGAGAATTCTTGCATAATTGAGTATAAATACAAGGTTCTTTCTCTCATTTTATCCCCAAGCATTCAAGTATTCATCCTTATAGAAAATTTGAGTTCACAAGTGTTTACGAGAGAAATCAAGAGCATTCAAGGGCAGATTATCAAGCATTTTAGAGCAACATTCAAGCATCAATCATCATGTCAAGGACTTCATGCATCATGTTTGTTTTTGAGCTAACAATTGTGATGTAGGGTTTATGATTCAAGCAAGTGTTTCATTCAAGCAAGATTCAAAATCTACATCCATTGGAGCCACTTCATACATGTTTGTAGCATCACATTGCTAGGGTTTGATGAGTTGCAACATCATATCTTGTTCATTCATCATTCTTCATTCATATTTCATTATATTTCAAAGTTTAATTACCAACAAGGGGTTTGACCAAGGAAAACCCATATCCACTAACCCAACAACATTTTTCTCTCTCCTTTGTGTGTGATTTGCAGGTCTATGTTGCAGATTTCCTAAGGAGCAAGATTGGAGAAAATTTGTCAAGCCATTCAAAGTTGTCAAAGTTGCCATCAAGTCTTGGAGAACCTTGGAGAAGAGCTATAGGTTGCAAATCAGATATTCAAATCTGGAAACCAATTAGGAAGGACAAAGTAGATAGAGAAGAGTAGGATCAAACTTTGAAGCTTTAGAAAAGCCCAACTAGATCGATTCACCACTTCTAGCAAATGAGTCCCAGTTCTAGTCAAATTTCATTTTTTTGTAGATTCAAATACCCATTTGGAAAATTCCCATTCCTGCACAGTTTTCCAAATTCTAGACTAATTCGCCTAGCTTGGAAAATGAGTCCTAGTTAGCATTAAAGTTAGATTTTCTAGCGTTCTAGACCTCCGTCCAGCCATTTCCAGATTTCCAGGTGCACACCTTCCTTTCTATAGCTTTTTTCTTCATTTCATCTACTGTTCTAGGTCATTTTATAGTGCATTACATTCAATTAGGGTTTAGTGTTGCATCTTGCATTTCATTTTCTTTTCCAAGTTCTTACTTGGTGGTGAACCCCTTATTAGTTTACTTTCAGCCCCTAGGATCACCCTATTACAAGATCTCTTTCTCCTTTGCATTGAGATCTTTAGGGTTATTGAATGAAATTGGAAAAGTGGGTATGCTCTATGTCCAAAAACATATGATAGCACACATCCCACATTTTCATCATTTCAAGGACCAATTTGAGGGTTTATCTCTCTTATTTGATGGTATTCATGGCACAACTATTGTTATTTCATCTTTGTCTTTGGAGTTAGTTCAATATTAGTTTCCATTTATTCATGGTTTTTCATCTTCTATTATGATTGAGCATGTAGCTATTTGGATTGTGGCATCATCCTCATGATCTACCAAGAAGATTCCTCCATACATCATCTTTCTTGTATCTTTTATCTCTTTTGAAGAGGAGTTTTGTCCCACTAGGTTTTCTCCTTTTTTCCATTTGTGAGAGATTGCATTTTCATTTGTACATGGGTATCTAACATGGCCTTGTAGCTAGGACCCACCTTCATCTTTACATCTTTACATAATAATATTCTCCCTAAGTTTCACTTAAGGGAGGTGTTGGTGTAAATAGGTATTTTACCTAACTAGTTAATTAGTGTGTTCTATTTACATGTTAAGTTTACTTAGGTCCTAGGTGTGTTCTCTAAAAGTCTTAATTGTCTAGATAATACCTTATCATATCTTATTTATTTGACTTTTATTTAATGATTGTTACCTAGGTCATTAATACTGTTGAGGTAGTTGTCTTAAGACACATGTCAAGATATTTTCTAATCCTATCTCACAACTTGTCTTTATAAGCAAGGCACCATATGCACATCACATATTCAATCTTGTAATCTTGCATCCATTTTTATAGCAAGCTATTCTTGCCATTTTCTCTCTTGTGGAAGATATTTTGGTCTACCAATCATTCTTGGGGGTGTTAGGAGTTACCATTAAATGCTACACACATATCAACCACATCCTGGGAATGTCACATTTGACACTCAACTAGAGGTTTTCTTGCGTTAGAATAGTGCTTTAATTTATTATTGGTAATGCTTTATTTTTTATTTGCATTTCTTATAGTACCAACTCATTATAAGGCCTAGTTAGCCTTAGAATTAGTAAAGGATAGTTGTGAATTTTAATTTTTACATGAGAGGACATCCTCTTCATTGGAAGTGTGTAATGATGTTACTAAATAGATACATATAAGAATCACTAAAGTGGGAAACCAAGGAGATAGCATTAATTAAAGATCTTTAGTTTGAAAAGTGTGCAAGTGGTGGAGGCTCATGTGGAGTCTATATATAGTCTATGAAATCAATGTTTATTATAAGCCTTCAAGGCTTGAATTTTGAGTATTTATAAGGCTTAAAGGATTTGATTACAATTTCAAATGTTTATATGTAATTACTATTGCTTAAGAAAATATTTTATTTCAAACATTGTTGTCTTTTGAATGTGTGATTGATGCTCAAGATTATTTGTATTTCTATTGTGCATATGGATTGGTGTAGTGGAGTTGTTTAGTTAGACAACCCTTACTTGGATTCTTCAATCTTTCCTTGAATCACATGTTTTATATCATTCATATCTAACAAGAGTATTTTTTCCTTCCTTGATATGTATCAAAGTTGTCATCAAATTTTGTTTTCTACAACCTAATACCTGATCATCCAATCTCACACAAAGAAAAAATACAAGGGAATATGTGTGTGTGTGTGTATACACACACACACACACACACACACACACACACACATATATATATCCAAGATTGTGTCCCTTGTATAATCAAACAATTTTTTGTGCAGTGTCATGCAATTATCTTTTTTGATTTTCTTGTTGTCCTTTCCATAAAGTAAGCTATTGTTCCATATATGAAATTGTAGAGGAGAAAAATGTATACCTTTCCCTCCTTTTATTTTACACCACTTTGCACACATGTTTATATTATTAAGAAGCTCAATATCTTAAAAGGCCTCAAGTTGTGTGGTCTAGATTTTGTATTCTAGTTCACTTTAATCATCACATGACCATTATAGACATTGAATATCATGGAGAGCATATAATAAAAATGGGATAATATGTTCACACATATGTCACTAATGCTTGGTTCATCCATCAACTTCATTGTCTACATCAATATCCAACACATCTATTTATTATGCCTTTCTCACTATTGAATTAGTCTTGAGGCCTAAGTACTGACAAGGAAGTTGATCACTCTTCCCCATTGTTACAAGATGTCCCAACAAGGCTTCTTAGAACTACACATTATTTCTTATATAGATATACATCTTGCAAAAATATTTGGAAAGTCCTAGAGATCAAATTCCATAGAGGACATAATCACAATACCCTATATGAAATCACATCATTTGGATCAAATCATTGACACAATCATAGCCCAACATAAAATAATGAAGATGATCTAGTTCAAATTTTACCACTTTTCATCCAATCCATTCAATTTAAATGACTTTGAACCATTGTTAAATAATTGTGATCAATATAGTGAGCAACTCTCTCTTAATCATTGAAATTATGAGAGACCTAATTTCTTCTCACTTCAATTCAACATGTATATCTATTTTAAGTCTCACTTAATTCACTTTGATTGAAGTATCATGCTTAAGTGAGTATTTTTTAATGCTACAAATTGTATTTAATTACTAACCCAAGATAAGCCTTGAAAGCTCTATATAAATCAACAATGAACATATAAATTTAACATAAAATGAAAATATAAAAAATATCTTAACAATTCATTTTAATTTTAGTATTAAAACAATATTAAATGCAAAGTAAACTTTTCAATTTTCTTATAACTAAGATAGTCTCAAGAACCACTCCTCATATAAATTTATACTCTTCATAATATTATAATCCATTATATAAAAAGCAATCCAAATAGCCTTCCATTGAAAACTGATACATAAGGGTAGCACTTTTCCACAGAATACTAATATTGAATAAAACAAACCGCACACCGCCATAATATTTTCTTCTGTACTTACAATATTGCAACCCTCCATACAGTTGAATCCAAAAATCACTTGACAATAAACAATTTGAATTATGGACACTTGATATCATTAACAATCAATACAATCAATTATCAATTTCTTCTCCTTGGTAGAGCTCACCTCTTTCATTAAAAGATCCAACAAAAAAATATTATGTGCTTGCAACGTTATCTTTCTCCTAGTAAAACTGCAGACAGCTATCTGGAAGAAGAATAGTCCTGCAACTCAGCACATTCTCCAACCCCACAACAAATGCATACATCACAACCATTACTATCAAAAGAAGAAAGGGAATGGGAAGTGCAGTATCCCATGAGATGCTCTCCATTGTAAGACTGGAGAAATCACCAAAGCTGAAAACCAAAAACCTCTGTTATGAGAATGAGTAAGAGTGTTAACAACTATGTGAAACATATTGAGCCGAAAGTGATCCTCTTGCTGTGAATGCTGCACTTCACTTAATGCATTTGGAGTTTAAGAAAAACTACGTCCTGTTGTGGGTTTACCCCTAGTTTTGTGCTTCCAATGGTTGTTTATGCTTTTTCTTTCTTTCTTGTGGGGGCTGCATTAATTAGGAAAGAATCCAGATCAAACAAAAGGAAGGCTTTTGGGCTCTCAAATGAGACGTTATAACTACAGTGACAGTTGACAAGATGGAACTCACAAACTACTAAAGTTAATAAAAAAAAAATACCTCCTTTGAATCTGGCTTATTTGCTTTCCAAATTTGCTATAAAGGTAAACCAATTTCTAACAGGACGTAAAAGTTCATTTGAATTTGACTTCATGGGATGTATGTTGATGCAACCAAAACATCAAATTTGTCTTGATCAGAAATTTTAAGTGATTATGCGCTATAACTGATCACTTTATAAACCTTGTCTTTTATCAACCTTAGCATATGCTGAAAACCAAATGACTAAGTTACCCAAGTTGGACAAGACATCCAATTCAACCTAGCTCATATATTGTTGCATCTAGATGATTGGTGATTTAGATAAAAAATGGTATCATTGTGTGTTGGCCATCCAATGGACATAACCATGGATTAAATTTGATTTAACCTGATATTAGAGATTTAGATTTCAGTGAAAGATTTTGAATAAATTTGATAATTGATAAGTTTGCTTTTGAGTGTATTTTTATAATATTAGAAATTTAGGAAAATAATTAAATCTAGACAATTCATAAATCTAACGATCTTTTAGAACTTGATTAATACAAGACTCTTTACTTAATCTAAAGTTTTGAGACCGAATGGCATACTTTTGATTCTGATACTCCATGCAACTTGATGAATCTTTAAAATCTACTTCTAGGATCTTTGAAGTCTAGAACTACAAATTTTAAACATCACCCATAAAATAGTTTAGATATAAGAAATATGAAACTTGACTAAACTCAAAACCTAGTTTTGGCGACTATTGAATTATGTGAATCCTAATGTTGAATAAATAGAGACCCAAACATAATCATAACTTTGGCCCCTTCCAAGCACATCTATGCAAAGAACAATTCAACTAATTAAAATCTTCTTATACAATAATGTATAATTTTGAAGATTAAATTGCACCATCCACATAGTTTTGTCATGTAAAGATAAGTTAGGAATAATAATGTATACATAAAAGAAATTAGATCAAATTGATGGTAGATTCCTTTCCACAAATAATCATGTAATTGGGCCAAGGACATTGTTGTTTCCTTAATGTTTATACGGGGTAGAGATCCATCTTTTAAGGTAAAGTTTAAATAGCCAACATTCTATTTTGAAGGTTAAATATATTTTGACTTCTAAAATAATAAATAATTTTTCAACTATTTATTTTTATAATTGTTATAAGTAGTTATAGTGACTCTTAAAAATATGATTTCACATGGCTTTGGTTGAGGGGTATAATCATGCTTATAATCATATCCACTTTAACTAAATTTAATTTCCTCATTTCAAGTCCTTTCTTTTTTAAATTAGATTGTTGTCTATCGATATGCATACAAAATCATTTAAATTTAGAATCTAGGATGTCATATTTAAAGACATGCCTTAGGGTACCAATTAATCATTCAAAACCTTCATTTGAGCATCACTAGAGCATTATTCAAGAATTATACAATATCAAACTATATAGAGCACTTTGCACTTGCATTAGATATATGTACTAAACATATTAATATATGTCTTCAATACTTTCATATTATTGTGGAAAATAACAAAAGGGATCTAACCAAGATAAAGGAAATTCTCAAAACTTCAATCCTCACATAAAAGACTCATAAAGTTGTTCACTAACATTTCCCTATTGTGAAATCATATATCATAATAGAAGCATGGATTTTGAAGGAAAAAAATAGTTACAAACAAAATTGTGACAAGCAAGATACAATTATGCGAGACTAGGACACAATCACATGTGTTCTTGTTTGATATGAAAGAACATTGTAAAAGCACATCAACTATAGGAAGCATTGACCAAATAAAAATCAAGGTTGGTCATTGAACACTCAAATGAAAATCAACAAAATTAACTTCAACTATCATCATGTGTTAAGAAACGTTAACCATCTATTTAACTTAATAATCTATAAAACTAATTTATTTCTATTTAATTAGATATTATATTAATTATTTGTTGGAAACCTAACTTGTTGGGAGAGATTGTTGGAAGTTTTTCATTGAAGTTTGTGTGATGGAAACCTAAGTTGAATGGAAAGATTGATGGAGATTGATGAGCATATGATGCTATATGGTGTTGCCATTGATGGCAATCCATGGTAAAGATGTAGAAGCATTGGTTTGGTGAAGATCAAATGATTGAATAATTGCCTAAGTTTGGAATGTAGTTTTAGTGTTTAGAGAACCAATCTTTTGGTTTGCAATGCTCCACCATTAAGAATTTGGTTATGCGGTTTTGAGGTAATGATGGTTTATGTCAAAGGACTCTAAATTCAAAGTTTCATGATTTGATGTCTTTCGCAGTCAAAGATAATAGTGACAAAGTATTGGTCTAGAAATACCAGTGTAACTATGATAGAATGTATGAGTGGAATGCTCCTCATTCCACTACGGATGAATGTTTTGATATGCGGATTTGTAGAAGTGTTTGAGGATGCATGTAGTATGTTTTCTCTAAGTGGCAAGTGTTTTTGTTGTTCGCGTGTCAAGTTGTGAGTGAACAGATGGTTCATTCTATTGTTACTTCACTTGTGGTGGGTCGACCTAAGTATTTTAAGTTGTGCAGAGATGAGTAAAGGTTGGAGAAAAATTATGAAAATAATTATAGGTCATGCCAACCTATATTAATGTTTTATATGCTTTGGTTTCCTTCACAAGGCATGTATGATTGATTTTTGAGCCGTCAGGATGAAGTACATTGCACAATACATGTTTTGGGTTGACCTAATTAATGTTTTGGTTGATTACTGTATATATACAAGGTTAATTCCTTATGTGAAGCAATTGAGATGTAGGATAATTAAGTGTGTGCTAGATTCAGAGAAGAGAAGTGTGAATTGTTGTTGAAATCAAGAATGAAGTGTGTTAAGTTAGTATTTTGAGCTTTAGTGGAACTGTACCTTCAGCATAGGTCAAATGCATTGTTAGCAGCTCATATTTGGTAGTGAGCCACCCTTTCTTCTATCTCTTTCTATCTAGGTAGTGATCCCTTCAGTGGTGAGCCTTTCTTCTTTTGGATAGTGAGTCCACCAATTGTATCAACTTTGTAATTGGTTACAATATCTATATTGTGAGCTAATCCTCGTCGTGGTTTTTCCCTTTTTGGGTTTTCCACATAAATTTAGTTTTCTTGTGTTCTTTGTTGTGATGCATACTTTCTATGTTCCTATCCATTGCTGCAAGTTTAATGTGATGCATTGAATGAATGTTTAAGTTATTAAGAATACTAATCCATCCCCTCTCAATATTTTGGGTGTTCAACAATTGGTATTAGATCTCGGTTCCTTCAATTAGCTTGACCACTAAGGTAGACCTTGTAGTTGAACACATGGTTACAAGAAATTATCCTATTCCTCTGAAAGAGATTATCCCTGAAGGATTTACTGAAGAAGATTACATAGTGGACATGGAAGGAGAACTCAAATCAGCTCTTGATGATTTGGATAAAGCAGAAGTTGAGAATAGAGATTTGAAAATGGATCTTGGTGATGCAAATGAGTGCATTAAGAAGCTGAGAGAGAAACTCAAGAAATATAAAAATAGAATCAAGGAAAAAAATGAGAAGCTTAAGCAATCCAATGAGACTATCACCAATCTGAAAGTGCAAGTTGAAGAAGGTAAAAGAGTTGAATACTGCTTGAATGTCAAATTGAAAGATAAATTTGAAGAATGTTCAAAGCTTGAACAAGAGATTGTTACTTTGAGATCAGATATGGAGAAAGCAAGTATTCAAGAAGAGCTCCGCACTACTTGATGGGATGATTGTTGGACAAAATGGTTCTAAGGACAAAGAAGGATTAGGGTTTGAGAAAGGTGAAAGTTCAAAGGTAGATCAAACTCCAAACAATGTTGAAAAGAGAGATGACAAGAAGGGAAATATCAGGCAGATCCGAAACTAGAAGAAAGACATCAAGAGACCACCTATCAGACAACCAAATGCATAAAGGTACTCATCCTTTAATGGTTATTGTTATTACTACAATAATTTTGTACATAAAGCTATATAATGTAGAAGCGGAATGAATCAAACTATTCAATCATTTCCTGATCAGTGTTATACATGTAGTAGATTCAATCATAGAACTAATGAATGCAAAAATCACATGATGAATGGTTACAATAAAGGCATGATGTCTCAATATTTCAATGGCTATTGTTATGCATGTAATGGATTTGGGAATAAGGCTAATGAATTTAGATCTAGAATGGGTGGAAGTAATCTTGTTCAAAAAGGCGTCACATGCCACAAATGTAATAAACCAAGACACATAACAAAGTTTTTCAGAAGTAGAAATGTGAAACCCTCTATTTCACAAAAGAAGGTTGATCCAACAAAGAAAGTGGATCCGACAGAGATGAAGAAGGAAATGAACAAGATCTAGAAAAGGAGAGAAGAAAGTGAAATGAAGGATGATTCCTTGGTGTAGATGTTCCCTCCAGAAACTAATTGAAGAGCTTTGGCTCAGGGGGAGTTTTAGCAAAAAATCCTTAATCCCCCACCAAAGTTGTGGTTTTGATGTTCTAAGCACACTAGTATATGTTTAGATCAACATGGCGGATCTACTTATGGAATTTTTGGCATGAAACTTCTTGTTACAGATATTTTGAAGTGATTGGAGGTGACTATGACTACACAATTAGGGTTTGTTAGCTTTTTGACCTAACATTAATCACTACAATCAATTCACTTTAGGTCTTCATAAAAAGGGTTTTATATGTGTTTTTGCATATAAAAATTTCATTTGTAATCGAGCATTTGAAGAGTGAAGAGAAGAGGTGATTTGAAGTTGTGTGAAACCCTACTGGTAGAAGAATTTGAAGGTATTTATCATCTCTTGCTAAACCTCTAATTTCAAAAGTGGTTCATAATGTTTACCCCTCAAGTAATTGATGTCTTGGAATAGCCAAGACCTAAGTTCAAGAAACATCCCTTCAAATCCATGGAAATGGATCTGGAAGGTGCATTTTTTGAGAGTTCATTATGGTGTAATGAATACTAAGGATGTGCGAATGTACATTCATTTGAAAATGGAAGAATATGATCATGCTCAAATTTGGAAGAATGTTGGGTTAATGAGCTCATCAGAGATGTTTTTGAGTTGAAACCAAAATTTGAGAGCCTAACAGAGAATAAGTTTGATGTATGGAACAATTCTATGAACTATTATGAGAATACATGGGTTAAGTATGCATTGAGCCACGTCCATGATAAGTTTATGTGGTTGGATACGCTGCATTTAATCAATAAGAAATCCATCAAGGAGGTTATAGGTTTATGCTCTGAAGGACCTATTCTGACAATGAAGTTCGTGAAGAATGATATGGTTATGAAGCTCACCAGAGTGAAATTTGACAAGTGTGCCCCCACAGTGAAGGATATAGATGATCTGACAGTTAAATATTCATCCATGCTGATAGGTTACAAGATTTACTACACCAACAGAGATAATTCAGTGTCGACAACAACTATTCATACTACTCACTAGATAGTGAAAGAAGGTTTAGGCATAGATCTATGTGAGCTCTTGAGACAACAATTGATGGAGAATATTTAGAAGACAAAAGAGTCTCAGTACCCATTCCAGTACACTACCCTTATCGTATGTTTATTGTTTTACTTTCTCAAAGAACTATTTGGTGCAAATAATGTTGTATGATTGGATGGTATTCTTGTTATAATTTAGATTAGGGATCACTTGAGAAGGTTTGGAAGCATAGAAAATCAAGAAATCATGTTACGGGGTTTCTTTAATACCTTTCAAGAGAAGATGCAAGAAAGAGAAAGGATTCCTAGAAGTGTTGTTGAAAAGTACAAGAAGGATATAACCTTTTGTTGAATTCCCAAGACAACTAAAAGGGGGGGTGAATTAGTTGTACCTTAAACCTTCAAAACTCTCACACACATTCAGATCCACATTAACTTAATTAAACCTTAATCTATTATGATGATTTAACATGAAAGGAGAATAACAAAAATTGAAATAAATCAACACCATGCACAAGAGAACACTAGATTTACATAGAAAATCCAAGATGGGAAAAACCACGGTGAGGATTAACTCACAATATAAAATAATATCAACACCAAATATAATAGGGCTCACTGCCCAAAGAAAGAAAGGCTCACTTCCAAGAGGCTCACTGCCACAATAGAAAGAAGATATAGAAGAATGTTACATAGAGAAATCCATCTCAATGCAATAGAGAAATCCACCACAATATCACCAACACCTTCACAACATTATTGAAGAACTGTAGGCACCTTCTTCTCACTGCATCCAGTAATCTAACACATGAAAGCTCTCACTGCACTTCTCAAATTTGCACTCTAATACTCTACACTTCGCATCATTCACATCTTACATAACTATCTTTGCATCCCTCAACAAATCAACTCATATTCATATCATCCTCAAGCTTGAAACCCTTCTCCAATGTTGGCTATGCCCCTCAATTGTGAAAATTCAAATTAGGTCGGCACCAAAACACTTTTGTGGTGGATAGAAGTGAAAGTGGACCACACCACTCCTTATATAGGACCCAAATCTATAGCATCATGCTACTACATGCTTCTAAAAACAATAAACATCCACTACAATTATTGTAAAGACCAAGGTCGGTCATTACCCATGTAAACACCATTAAACTTTTAAGTACACACTTCCTTTGATTAATTACAACTCGCAGACAATAAATATCACCTAAAAACAACCTAGAATATTCCATAAACAACTTCAAATCTAGAAAAATCCTTCGCAACAACTTTTTCCTGAGGAATGTACGTACCCATTACATTCAAACAATTCTACCATACACTGCAACTTAAGAAACTGACTTTCGAAGCACCAAACCTCAAACAACTTTGACTGAAGAGAGATGTCAATATTTTCAACACTCCTTCAAATTCACAAGACCTGAAACCAATTTGCGAAGAAACAACTTGTGCAGGGAGGACATCTTTTCCATATCTACTTGACCATGTTGCATCGAAATTTGTAGCTATGTAGAAATAACTGGTTGGAACTGGAGTTGCATACTCAATAAGCTCTTCAAAGAATCTTCAGAGGTTCTAGAAGATTCACCAATTGTCTTCACATTTTCTTCAACTCTCTTCTCCTCAGCTTTTTCCTTGTCACCAATGCTATCTTCTACTTTTTCATCTTTCTTCTCCTTATCAGCAATAATGGACACATTCTCAATCTTCTTTTCATCTTCAACTAATTTATCATTATGTGCCTTAGATATCTTTGGGTTGTCTTGTACAACCTCTTCTTGTTCTACATTCTTCCATGTTTATGGAGGAGGTGTGATTTTCTTTGTTTGTGCACCCTCCTTCTGCATCTTACCAACATTTTCTTCTATAATCAAAGTGGAATCTTCTTGCTCATTCTCCTTTTTTGCTTCATGCTCATGTTCTAGAGCATCTACATGTTGTGCATCTTTTGAAATACTAACTTTCAGGATAAACATATCATTATGCAATTATTCTTCACTGTATGAAATCATACCTAAGATCTTTTCCAAATTGGAAACCTTCTCAACTGTTTCATTTATGATCCTTTCAAAATCATATGTCTCTACTCATTAGTGTGGTGACCCTTTGTTTGGTCTTGAACTCTTTATTATATAATTGAGCTAATTTAGCTCTATCCTCATCTGAAAAGGTAGCACTAACTTTTTCCAATGCAAATGATCTCAACTTTGCATCTTCATTTATTGCTTCTCTTCTTGCAAGCAATGCACTTTTCAAATCTTCAAGCAATTGGCCTTCAATATCCTTTATGTTGGCATCAAATGTAACTATGTATCTAACTATTGCCTCTTCTATTGTAGACTTATTAGTGTCATCCACAGTGGTATATAAGGTAGCAATTTGTTCCAACATTTCATGCTCAACTATACCATTAAATAATGCTTCTAATTTCAAAGGGCTATGTTTTGTTACTGGGGAAGACTTATCCTTCTTCTTAGCTTTTAGATATTTTTATCCTTCACTAGACTTGGCTTTCTTCTCCCTCACATGTATTATGAATCCTTCTTTATGTTTCTCCAGCTCTGCCAAATTTCAAGCTATAAGATGAAAAGTATTTAATAGACAAAACAAACCTTGTTCTACAATCACCAAAGTGTACTCACCAACCCAAGAGAACTATCTTGACAACTAAAATTTAACTAAGAAATAGAAATCAAAAGACAAGTGAAATATACATAATATTTACTATATATCAACACTGCCGAAGATTTGAGACTTAATGATAGGAAAAAATGGATTATAAATATGGGTCTAACAAGTTATGTTCACACTATTGGATCCCCAATACACTCGGTACCTGAAATCTAGACTTCTATAATTGATCCCAGAAATAAAATAAAAAATCATATACTTTTATAAAATAGAAGAAATCCTTTAAACTCAAGTCTGAAAACCCAACTAATGAACCAAAGCTCATGTTCAAATGAAACATGATAGACATAAATAACAACTAATGAACCAAAGCTCATTTTCATATTATTTTATTATTATCTTTTTTTTTTGCAACTCATTTATATGTTGTAATATTGTATGATTCTAGAGCTTAAAAGTTTATCATTTAGGTATAGGTTTTTCAATATATTTTAATATAATATAATCATAGGCTATACTCCCACTCTACTATGTCAGTATTGGGACTATATGAATTTGCTAGCTTTATACAAATTTAGCTTTGGTTCAATGTGAATTGAACCAGTTTTGTCGCCCACTTTGATCATAGTATATTTCCTAGATGGAAAAAATAAGAGATGCATAGAAAAATTGAACTTTCTCTAATTTAGATTGACTATCATATACAATTGACCTATCTCTAGCCCATTTTTCAAAGGGATGTTGTCTCAAACCTATATACATAGGATGTGACTTTTCTTCTCTTCAATCCGTTTCAAATAGAAGTGGATCTTATAGTTATAGCCTCTCAAAATAATAGAGGTATATAACATAGTTCCTATTTTAGATAATAAAAAGATGTAAAATTGAGTGTAGTAGCTTCTTTCTTTTTACTTGATATATATGAATTTTTTTCATGTTTATTATATTTGTTTAATATTAAAAATAGTTTATAAATATAGTTTATATGAGCAATTGATCACAAAGATATACAAACATTAAGTTAGAAGAGACAAAAAGGAAATAAAAGTGGAAATAAAGGGATAACTAATCTAAATAGTCCAATACTGTAACCCAAACCACCTCTTAGCCTAAACTAAAAGGAGGGGAACAAAAGACAATGAGTTCATTAAATCACACATCACCCAACTTTGAGTGATTGTACTCCTCCAACTTAGCATGTATGTAAATCCTTACATCTTCTATATGTAGCGTACCAAAAGGGATATTTGAGAATGCACCATCCGAATATGTCTCCATTGATTTATTAGAGTTTCATTTGAACTTTGGACGAGGTCAGTCCACAACCTCGACAACTTGTGGGGTATACATCTTCCAACAACATATTTAAATACTAGTAAAGTGGTACTCTAAGGAAGCAATGCTCATAATATTATCTTTAGCTTGAACAAGTGTGAGTGGTAAAGACTTATGTGGAGTTTGTATTGTATTCTATTGGTAAAAGATCATGTGGATTTTGTGTTTGGTTTTTGTAATCACTTATCTTATAAGGCTTCAAGGCTTAAATGTTGAGAATTTTTAAGGCCTTAAGGCGTAGTTGTGCATTGAGATCATAAGACTTCAAGACCTCATTATAATACTAAATAATTGGATGAAATTATTGTTTCTTAACAAACTATATTATTTCAAACATTTTTGTGTCTTTCTAATGTGTGATTGATGTTTTTGTTTGTACATTATACATAGTGGATCTACTTGGTTAGACAACCCATAATTGGGTTCTTTGACTTTTCCCTACATCAAATGGCACCAAAGTAGATGTAGTGCCTACAAGAGAAGTTGTGGGTGTAGTTGATAAATAAAAGAACCAATTTTGAGGTAATCTATAGCAAGTGAGTGTGAAGTGAAAATTTATAAGCACCGGTTATGAGGTAATCAACAAATTGTGTAGGAGAAGAGTTCCAAAAGGAACTGCTATGTACTAGATAGTAACTATGTGTGATCTATCTATGGACTATATCTTGTAGTTGTATTCATAGGTTTTAATGACTTCTTGTTAACCTCTTGACCAAAAGAGTGGCTTGTAGAGCTATAGACAGAGTTAGTAGTATGGAGAGACTATAAGAGGTGAAAATGGAAGAGGTAGAGACGAATTTGAATGATTTGATAACTTGATTAGTTATCCTTCAATATATACCAACAATGAAGGAAGGAATGAAAACAAAGAAGGAACACCAAGTGAGCTCCAAGAGAAGAAGAGACCTAATGGATAGTGAGGAAAAGGATACAATATAGTGAGTTGTGTGGAGTGGTAATATCAGCTATTTAACATGTGTGGTGAGAAACTTGTAATTAGGAGGAGAATAAAATGACCTTTTCTAGAGGTGATAATTTTCTTAAGAACAAACAAAGATTTCATGAACAACTAGAAGAGAGAGAAATCTTTATATATGAGGATGGAAGAATGTAAGTGGCTTTAGGTATTCCTAAAGATAGAAAGACATTAAAGGATTATTATTTCTAAGTTTTTTCTATGATGGGAGTATTAGTGACAAAAGAATATTTGATAGAAATAATGGTGAAGCAAGAATTGCCTTATAGGTAGTTGATTGATAGTGGTGAGAGTGAGGAGGGATCTAAGGAAGCTATGATCAAATAGTTTTTAAGCCAAGGAAGAAGATGTCTATGGATAGGATGTAGAACATGGTGAATGCACTAAGGTAGAAGTTGGATGTATTGGTGATAACACTAAACGCTTTAGTAGAGATGTTGAGAGACTACTAGTAGTAGAAGTGGGAGAAGGACATCCCTTTACTAGAATAGTGTTAAGGAGAATTGAAGCTTTGTTGGTTTTAGGTAAGAGAATGGAGGTTTGTGTACAACTTATAGATGATCAAGAATCCTCATTGTCTAGTCCAAATGATATAACGCATATTTATCTCAAGAGGACATGAGAGAGGAATGAAGAAGTGTGTAAAGGAATGCACTTGAGAGGTAGATTGCTATGATAGACAATAGGCATGAGGTGTTACTAAGATGAGGAAGTTAGGATAGTGAAATAAAAGGTTGAGTAGTTCCAAGTACGAGAGAATCAAAAAAGTGTGTGTAGAGAATTGTTACTATGGATTCAAGGTGGAGGATTCTCAACACCTATGTTGAAGTCAAGAGACTAGGGTAATGTAAAAAAATACATTTAAATCAAACATGGGAGAAGTTCGATAGGGAAGGTTAGCTATGCCCCAACCCTTCACCTTGTTATTGGAAGAGGTAAAGGAGGAAGTGAAAATGTCTTTCCTGAAGCCTATCCTTGTGTTGGGGGTGTGTTAAGGCTAGGTCATCAACCAGAAGTGTGGTTCCACTACTCATCAATTATTTTTGAGAACTAAGATCACACTTTTTTCTCACTTGGGGTGTCTGATGTAAGAGCATCTTAGAGGTTGAGCCATCTCATATCATCCAAACAAGCTTTCTATTTTATTTGTGTCTATGTGTGCTTTACAAACATTCAAAGCTCTATTTAGAGTTTGAGTTTATGATTCTAGAAGTAGAGTTTGCATCAATCTAGTTATGATCTTGCATTGATATGAATCCATTTATTCAATCCTTAGTTTCTCCAGAGGTTGAGGCACAATTTGAAACTATGTGGTATCACTACAAATTAAATGTTCACCTAAAGTTTGTGATCCATCATAATGTGTTCTCTACTTCATACTCTACATTTGGGAATGGTGTGATATTTTAGAGAGTGAATATTTGTTCGAGAGCTTTATTTATCCTTTCTTTATTTTATAACTTGCAAAAGAATTAATTGATTGGGAAGTTCCATCAAGGGAGTTTAATTACATATTTGAAGTTCCACTATATAAATGCAAGATACCAATATCTATGTAATCCAATTATTTTTACAAAAAAGAAAAAGAAAGTATCGAAACAAGATTCTAACAAAGATAACATTTATCCATTAAAATTAATTTTTGAGTAAAACAAACTACAGAATGATTTCTTCTTCTATACTTGTAACCTTGCTTCCCTCCATACAATCAATACTCAATTTTATCTCCTCACTAGAATTTAGTCTTTCATTTCCATAAAAAATGAAAAACGAAAAAGTATGAGAATAGCTTTCTACTCAAAAGTGATACACAAGGGTAGCATTTTTCCACATAATGCTAACTTTAAGTAAAACAAACTGCAGACCAGGATGATATCTTTTTCTGTATTTTTAACATCACAGTCCATACAATCAATACTCAATTTCTTCTTCTCGCTAGAATTAACCTCTTTCATTTCCATAAAAATGAAAAAGAAAGTATGAAAATGTCTTTTTAGAGTACCATTTTCCACATAGTGAAACTTTTTGAATAAAACAAACTCAATTCCTGAATGATATCTTCTTATATAATTTAACATTGCAGCCCTCTATACAATCAATACTCAATTTCCTCTTCTTGCTAGAGTTAACCTCTTTCATTTCCATCAAAAATGAAAAAAAGTATGAAAATGTCTTTCTAGGGTACCATCTTCCAGAGAGTGAAACTTTTGAGTAAAACAAACTCCATTCCTGAATGATATCTTCTTCTGCACTTTAACATTGCAGCCCTTTATACAATCAATACTCAATCTCCTTTCCTTGCAACCCTCCATACAATCAATACTCAATTTCCTCTACTTTCTAGAGCTAACCTCTTCCATTACAAGATCCAACAGCAAAATATGATGTGCTTGCAAAGTTACCTTTCTGCCAGGAAAACTGCAGACAACTATCTGGAAGAAGAACAGCCCTGTAACTCAACACATTCTCCAAGCCCACAACAAACGCATACATCACCAAAAGTAGAAAGGGGAGGGAAAAGGCAGCCTCCCATAAGATAGTCTCCATGTGCAATATATTGAGCCGCAAATGGTCCTCATGCTGTGAATGATGCAGTTCACGTCATCTAGTGGAACATGTGGTCTGGATACTCTTAATGCATTTGGAGATAACAAAAAAAAAACTATGTCCTGCTGTGGCTTTACCCGCAGTTTTGTGCTTCCAATGGTGGTTTATGGTTTTTTCCTTTCCTGGGCCCGTACATTGAATTAGGAAAGAATCCAGATCAAACGAAAGGAAGTCTGTTTTTGCTGTCAAATGGGACATTATAACTACAGTAAAAGTTTAGTAGATGGAACTCACGAACAATTCCTCTGTACGAAAGACAGAAATAGTGCAGGAACTTGTTCCCTTATGCATAGAACCTTTCAGATACCTAATTAAAATCTTCTTACACAATGATGAATCTTTCTGAAGATCAGATTGTCATTGTGTCGTTTATAGAAGTAGATTAAGTTAGGAATAATGACGCACATGTACCTAAAGGAAATGAGATCAAGTTGAGTGTGGAGCCCTTGCCAAAAAAATCAAAAGTAGGAGCCTTGGGACTAGGACAGTGTTGTGTCCTTATGTTCATGTGGGATAGAGACCCATCTTTTAAGCTAAAGTTCAAATAGTTTAAGTTATCTTGTCTTTTAAAATAATAAATAATTTGTTGATTGTTTGTTCTTAGATATTTTTTAAGTAGGTATAGAGACTTTAAAAAATGCTATTTGATGTGGTTTTGATTGACAAGTAGATTTGTGTTTGTAATTATGTTCATTTTATTTAAATTTAATTTTCATTCATTTCAAGTGGTTTTCTTTTTAAAGTGGATTGTTGTCTAATGACTTGTATACAAAAATATTTGAATTTGGCATTTAGGATGTCATATTTAAAGGCATGGCGTAGGATATCAATCCATCATTCAAAAGATCCATTTGATCATCACTAGAACATTACTCAGTGATTAGAGAGCATCGAAATATATAGAGCACTTTGCACTTGCATTAGTGAATATTGTATTAGGCATATTATGTCTTCAATACTTTCAAATTCTTATCGAAAACAACAAAAGGGACTTGACCAAGGTAAACAAAAATTTCAAAACTTCAACCTTAGCATTAAAGACTCCTAAAGGTGTTCACTAACATTGCCTTAGTGTTGTTAGTTTTTATTTTTCTCTAGTCTCACTTTTGGTGAGACTTGTTTCTATTCCTTCATGGTTGTTTTGTAATGGGTTCGAGCCCTTCCCAAGTTTATCTAATCAAAACATTGCCTTAGTGTGAAATTACATATCATAATAATAATGTGTCATGTCACCCATCCTCTCCCTATAAGGAGGTGACACATGGCCTCCAACTCATTCCCCTAAAGCCTTCACACAAACCCTAAAAATTCTCATGAACTTCATGTGCTCGCACATGTGTGACACCTCAAGATGAGGAGTGTACTTATACACTCTTCTCTAAAATCTCCTAGGGTGAATTTTAACATGTGTGAGACATTGTAATAATGAATGTACAAGTAAAATCATCTCTATAAATTTATTCTTGGATATGTTCTCACATGTCGCACTAGACTAAGCAATGTACTTGTACACCTTTCTCCAAAATATTTTTGGGTTTGCTACCACATGTGTGAGACATTGGGATTAGATGTATACTTGTACACTCTTCTCTAAAATATCATTGGGTATGCTCCCACATGTGTAAGATATTTTGGGGTGTACATGTCGTAACCCCCCACACACAAGATCTTAGGAAGGAGAATATTAGATGGTGGCAAGTCACCATTCCATCTCTCAATACCAAGTCTCATTGCATTCTTCCCAAGGGGCTTGGGAAGAGTCAAATCTTACCAAAAACCCAAAATTTTAATCTCCTCATGGAATAAGGCCAAGGGGTCACTAGGATGAAAATAGTTAAGGTTTCTAGAGGACCTTCGATTTTTTTCTATTGGCCATGGAAATTACTTGCACACTTGGAAATAAGCATCAATTTATTCCAAAAATTAGTTGATGTAATGATAACTAAAATATTAAACACATCATGTACTCTAGAAAATTAATAAACTCTCATAATCATCACAATTGAATTTAACTGATTCTCAAATATATAAAATTAATAGTTGATTATCTTTTGACAAATGTAAAATGGAAAAATCTACAAGACTACATGATCATGCCCTTAGCCAAAAAATCTTAGAAAAAATATTGAGAAAAGGAAAAGTTTCTACTCCACCAAGCCTAACAAACTCTCATGGATGCCTTCCAAAATGGGATAGTACTCAATCAAACTTAGTTACTAGGCTCTAACCTTCTTAGCAGAAGTGGATAGCTAGCCTACAAATTTGTGTTAGAATTTTTTTTTTTTTTAAAGTGGATGCCTTCACTTGGTGTACACTAAATGATAAAATTATCACAAGTAAAAGACTAAAAAATGTGGTCATCTCTCCTACTTTCAATTATCTCATATGTGGTTAGCCATTGAGGACATGAACCACTTGTTCTTGAACTACCTCTTTTCCAACAATAGATAGCATTAGTTATGCTCTAAACTAAAATGTCATGGCCCCCTTCCAAACAATTTACTATAGGTTTTCTTTTGTTGGCCCTCGCTTTACTTTGATTCCACTTTTGGCTACATCCAGAAGCTTGCCCCTTTCTTCTAATGAATATTTGACTTGAAAGAAATAAAAAATAATTTAGGAAACAATATCCAATCATAAATTAATTCACTCACAAGGTGGATAAGTACATGTTTTAGAACACTGTGACGCAAGACAACAAACACATAAGAAAAAAAATCAAATTCTCAAATTGTGATGCCATACTTCTAAAACATTAGAGTTTTATGAATTCCCCCTTTTCCCCTAGTTTCACTCAAAGTTTTAAGAGCAAGATAGATATAAGTACCATAAAATGGAAACATCCACCATCCTCTATGGAGAAACTTAATTTTTATTATGTATTTCATGGAAATGTGGGGGCCTCTAGAGCATGTTGAATAATAAGAGACTCATAAAGATTTTTTGATAGCTATTACAACTAAACTGTTGAATGGTACAAATAATGAGGTGAAATCCCAAACAATACTTTTGGTGATCTTGTTGGCTAGAAGAGAGAATCACAATAGAATGCATATTGAATGTGATTCTATGGTAATTATCTTTTCTTTAGAGAAGAGTTCATGTCCAAATTGGAAACTCAATTACATTCTACAAGAAGTTTGATATTTTCTAGACAATTTTAAAATATACATCACTATATGCATTTTTAAAAGGAGAGAAATAATGTTGCAAATTATCTAGCTAATTTAGTCATTGAACAAAATAAAAATATCAATATTTTCAATGACAATACTTGCATGACCCATCCTCAACTCCTTGAGGCCATTCAAGATTATAGTGATGAAATGCAACCTCTAAATGACTCCATAAAAAGGAGTTAATTTTAGCTAACACTTTCCATTTTGGTGTAGGTCTTGTTGTTTTATGATGTGCTACATGAAAAGAATTGCCTCTTACCCTTCCAAGTTATGTAGATCCCATTGGAAGTACCAACATATCACCCTCACATTAGTTGAATCTCGCCTTCATTCATTTCTCTCTTCCTCCTTATTTTTCCAACCCTATTTCATCTATATGAGATTATCACTCTTGGAATCCCTACCTCCTTCCATTGACCAATACATTCCACAATAATTTTTCCCTATCCCCCCACCTTCATTTTATCCCTTTAACTTTGTTCTCTTTGACACTTTGCACTCTCAACTATGACTACACTCCAAAAGAGTAATTGCATTCTTCTTTTAATACAAAAATAGGAGTCTGACATTCTTGGTTGCTTCAACTTCATCCATGTAGTGCATGTATTCAATCTATATTGTAGTGTTATAAAAATGTAGTTCAAGTGGTCATTGGAAAATAAATCCAATAGAATCTAGAATTTGTGTTGTATTCTACTTTGCATCTCTTTTTTATATTTAATGCAATGCACCTCCATTAGAACACTCCACTCCTTAGGGCATTGTTTGGATATTGCATTCAAATCTACCTCATCCCTAAGGAAGAACTCAATGCTATGGTGGAAGGATATGACCTCTATCATGGCTTATCCCTCATTGGGGGCTTATTTTCATCTAAATAAATTAATAAGAAACTTACAATCATATGTTTTTAAGTACCATTCAAACTATCTACAAAATCACAATCAAGACATCATGGAATTTGCTATGAAACCACATCTTTTGGAGCTCAAATTAGTATTTACATCTAGGGGAGATTATAAATTTAATGTATTTCACTTCCTTTTGAGTTATCTCCCACACCAAAAACCTCCTTCTCCTATTGTAGCATCAGCCATCTCAAATGAAGAGTTGGCATCTCCTACTTCTTCATCTCATAGTTTGCCAACCCCTAAATAACTTTAACAGTTAACTTTTTGTTTTTCTCTCTTTTTTCTTAGCCACAATTCATGTTATGCATATGCTTTACTTCTAGTGGCCATGTTTTTTTCTACTCCACTGAGCTCCTCTCTTCAATATGTAAAAACTATTACTTTATTAATATCTTTTTATTGATTCAAAGTAGCTAAGGGGTTGCACCCTTCTATTAAACAAAAAGAGATAAACATTACTTTTGAAAGGTGGTCGAATAAACAAACCCCAACCCATTTACAAAATCTCCATAGGTGCACACCAAAAATTTGAGCAATAGACCCCCCAAACTATCTACCAACTACTATACAACCATCAACACTTATACACATCCCCTAGTAACAACAACACTACCTAGTACAAAAAAAGGAAAATTTTGGGCAAGCATCGAACCCCAATACCACCCTACCAAAAACTAGGAAGATTTCAGTTTGATCCTCGCCCACTAGACCTGGCAGCCCACCCATCATCACTAGCCACTAGCACATTCATCACATTCCTGCATTAGTTAACAGAGCCCTTGACATCCACAAGCTTCCCCACCTTGATGTATTCTTGCAACCAACCTACATTATCATCCAAAGCAAGACCCATAATCTTCTTTGAGAAGAGAATACAATGCACCACCATGTTTCTATTCCTAGGCAACTTAGAGGGGTCTTCAAAAAAGACCAACAGATACCATTCTGGAGCATGAATCCTTCTGTTGATTAGGTAATAATCTCTCAAGAGCGGGATTCCATGCCCATCCTCCACATTCTCAAGCACATCCTCAAGACCCCCCAAAAACTTACTCTAGATTAGTTTCTTACACAACACCTTTGCCTCCTCCTTGGGTTCACCCACATTCAACAAAAAGCAAGGGACATGGTTGAGATATTCGTATTTATGTGATATCTATGATCAATCCTCAAAAATTCTAACCCTGACACGATCTTAACAACATGAAAAATTAAACCATGGCACAACTTAAATACACAACCAAGGCGCTTGTCTAAGACTTCACCCAAGAAAGAAATTTGTCATTTTAGGCATTCAAGCCGAATCGACGTATCCATCACCTCCAAATTCCACCACATTGATGAGACCTGCAATACCAACAATGGAACCACACTGCCAAAAACACTTGAACAACTTGGTTTACGAGTGCCCTCCCATTCCTTTTAATAAAAACACACACACTTCCAACGTGCCTATCCAACTCTTCACTATCAATGCAGCCCAACAACAATTCAAGGAATGATTAACCATCAGACGGATGTTGGTCCACCATCCTCAAGTTTTAAATACCCCTAACAGTTAGGTTATAACTGTGTGGGTGATATCATAGATGATATCCGTCCCCACACCTTTATGACATTACCACTTCCACCGTGGCCTTTTTTGCCAACTCATCCACACCCATTTCCCTCTCTATGAAAGTATAAAATTTTAAACTCTTCGAGACTATTCAAAATTTGTAAAATGGGACCAAGCCACTTCCTAAGTTTCCAATTAGAGGTCCAACCACACCAGATTGCATTCAATATTATTAAAGAATCACCCTCCAAATGGATCTTTCGTATAGCCCCTTAAGACACACATTGGAGCCCAAGCAGAGCTACTCTGAACTCAGCGTCATTATTTGTCTTGAACCCTAGGCATTCTGATTTTTCCATTAGCATTGCTCCCTTGTGGTCCCTTTCCACACAACTAGCTCCACATCTCCCTAGATTCCCCATTGAAACACCATCAAAATTCACCTTAAGCCAACCTTCACCAAGAGGAGAACAAGAAACATTTTGTTCAGGATTGCAAGAAGGATTATCCCCAAGGCACCCATGAACATGGGTACTTTATAAATAATATTATTTTTAGGTTTCTTCACCATTTTTGTTAAAAAAATATCACAATTTTACACCATAAGCAATATAATTCACATTAATATTATGATGTTAGCTCATATCAATTTTTCCTAATTATATCAAATATAAACATTCTCATACATTATTGATAATAATTTGAAACTAGGTTAAATTGATAATTGTTAGGATAGGTAAAATTTAAATTGCTATCCTATGTTGAATTATGTGTCTCCATGTTCTTTGGAAAGTGTTCTAGAGGACATGAGGGACAAAATATTTATTATTTATTTTCCTATGACAAATTGTAATTGCATTCAAAGAGGTGGACCCATCACTGTGGCGGTTACAAAGCATCTTGAAGGCATATTCTTCTTGGGTGTCCAACTTTCTAGGTTGGGACCACTTGAGTGTGCATGTGCTTGCATGTTATTTACATGTTTTGCATGCTCTTGCATGGTGGTGCGTGATCTTGCATGTATGTGTCAAAGTTGTCAGAGAATTTGGAGCACTTAGGTTTGAATATTTCTGATTGGATGTGGGTTACATGCCCATGTGAAGGCCATGTGATTATTGAATATTTTATTTGATGTTTATGGGTTGTCCACTAAGGGGGGCATGGGTTTTTCCAGGTGGTTTTGTTTGGCATTTTGGGATACTATTTGTGGTATTCTCTCCCACAAACTTCTATATATTGGAGCCTTTGGATGGTGGTTTAGTATGAGTTCTTTGTAGGTTGTCAAGACAACAAAGTGTTGTCGAATTGTAGAGAGGATTATTGTATTGATGTACTTCCTTGAAGATTAATATAAACATTGGATCTATTTGGGTGTGGATTTTTTTCCCACAAGGGTTTCTCCACATATATCTTGTGTCACTTGTGTTGATGACTTGTGGTATTACGGATTTTTCTTTCATTTTTGCAATTTTCAATCAGTTAATCATTTTATGGTAATCTTGTAAACATAATTTCAGATTTGCAATCACTTTAATAAGTTCATATTGCTACAAGTTATACCTTGATTTCCAACATTTGGTATCAGAGCGAACAGTTTTATTAAGAGAGGGACACCTTTCTTTTGTTGAAGGTTTTTGGTTGCAGTGGGAGCTTATGCATTGTGGGTTTTGCAAATTTGTAAAAAAGATTGTAAACCATGGTTTCTACCTCCCATTTTGATATTAAGAAATTCAATGGCATTGGCTACGAAATGTGGAAGCTGAACATGGAGGATCTCCTTGAAGAGAGAGATTAGTGGTTGGCAATTTCTAATGAAAAGAAACTAGAATCAACATCTGATGAAGATTGGAAGAAAATGGACAAAAAGGCTCCAAGAACCATTCAGTTGTGTCTTGCAGATTATGTTCTCTTGAATGTTTTGGAAGAATCTATGACATAATTTGTGGAAGAGGATAGGTGATATTTACCAAACTAAAAGTTTAACTAATAAGTTATATCTCAAAAGGTGTTTGTATTCTTTGAAAATGAAGGATGGTGATTCTATTACAAAATATTTAAATGCTTTTAATATAATTATTTGTTAGCTTGCATCAATTGATGTTAAGATAGAAGATGATAAATGTATTTCGATGCTTTGTTCTTTACCCGAATCTTGGGAAAATCTAATTGTTGGCATAAGTGGTGGTGGTTTAGAACTAAAGATGGATAGTCTCATTACAATAATTCTTTTGGAAGAGATGATAAATTCCATGAACATAGGCTCCCAAGATGCCTTGCATGTGTGAGGAAGGTCCAAATAAAAATGAGGGCCTAAAGGGGATAAGAAGAGAGACAAGTGTAAAGGATGTTCTAAAGCCCCTAAGAAGAGCAAAGTAAAGTGTTGGAATTGTGGTAAGAGAGGGCATGTGAAGGAATGTAGAAACAAGAAAAATAGTCTGGATACTTCCACAGAAAAGTCCTCGGAAGATGGTGATTCTAATGATTTGTTTATTTTTTCTAACACTATTAGTCATGATGCTTGGCTTATTGATTCAGGTTGCTCCTACCATATGACTCCTCACAAGGAGTGGTTTACTTCATATTCAGCTTATGATGGGGGATAAGTGTTCCTTGGTGATAATAACACAAAGAAGATTGTTGGTAAGGGAAAAGTAAAGTTGTGTTTCGGTGATCATGGAAGGGTTAAAAATCTTGATCATGTTTTAAATATTCTAGGACTTGCAAGAAATTTATTTTTAGTATCCAAGTTGAATGATTATGGAATGCACGTGACATTTGACAAGTCTGGTTGCAGGTTGGTAAGAGGGAGTTTGGTGATTGCTAAACAATCTCGAATAGGGCCTTTATTTAAGCTTAATGCCTCCACTTTTTCTAATTTTTTCAGTGTAACTGGCACTGAAAATGCATGTATATTGTGGCACCATAGATTGGGTCACATAAGTGAAAAAGGTCTTAAGACTATTTTGAATAAAAAGTTGGTTGATGGTATTTTTGAATATTTTTTTGGTAAAAATGATTTTTGTGAGCATTGTGTATTTGGTAAACATAATAGATCATCATTTCCTAATGGGACTAATAAAGTTAAGAGATTATTAGAGATCATTTATTTGGATGTGTTTCAACCAATGGATGTTGACTCTTTTATCAAATATCATTATTATGTTACTTTCATTGATGATGTGTCAAAATACACCTAGATTTATTTTATGCATGCAAAATCTGAAGTTTTCACTAAGTTTAAGGAATTTAAAGCCTTAGTTGAGAAGCAAAGGGATTATAAGATAAGGGTGTTGGGATCTGAAAATGGGGGTGCATATTGTTTTAGGGAATTTGATGAGTTTTGTAAGCATGCAGGTATTTTTCGAAAAAGGACTACACCTTATACACCTCAACAAAATGGGGTATCAAAAAGAATGAACCAAACCTTAATGGAAAGAGCTAAGAGCATGTTGAGTGGTGCTAAGCTTGATAGATAGGTAGAAAGCCTTTTGTTTCACATTTAAGGGTCTTTGGGTGTGAGGCTTTTGTTCATGTGCCTCAAGAGAAGCATTCTAAGTTGGATCCAAAAGCACAAAAATACATTTTTTGTTGGCTACTGTGAGAATGTAAAAGGTTATAAGCTTTGGAATCCACTAACCCATAAAATGGTTTTCTCTAGAGATGTGATTTTCAGGTAGTTTAGAGCTTACTTTGGTGAAGAATAACCAAAAGAGAAAGATAAGACAAAAATAGTGCACTTCAAGACAAAGAATGTAAAGCAAGAAGATGCACATGTGTAAGAAAAACCAGATAGATTAGAGGATAGAGAAGAAGAAGAGGGTTTAGAGAGTTCAGATGATGTGCAAGAAGAGCATGAAGAAGAAGAAGACCAACAAGAGCCCCTTATTCCTACCTTGAGAATATCCGCAAGGAAACATAATCTAGTTGATAGGTATAGCCCATCCAATTTTTGTTGTGTATTTGCTTTGTTGAGTTATGACGATGAACCTATATCCTACAAGGAGGCTCTTTCTTTAGAAGAAAGTGATTCATAGATGCAAGCCATGCATGAGGAGATGATGGCTTTGGATAGTTGTGATACATGGGATCTTGTGAGTTTTCCTAAAGGAAGGAATCCCATTGGTTGCAAGTGGGTGTTTAAAAAGAAATTTGGAACAGATGGTCAGTTAGAGCGGTACAAGGCCAGATTGGTGGCCAAGGGCTACTCCTAGAGAGAGGGAGTTGATTTCGGTGAAATTTTCTTTCTTGTTGCTAAGTTAACTTCTATTAGATTCCTATTATCTATTGATACTACTTATGATTTTGAAATAGAGAAAATGGATGTTAAAACTTCTTTCTTGCATGGGAATCTTGAGGTAGAAATTTATATGCAATAGCCTGATGGTATTTTTGTGAAAGAAAAAAAACACTTGGTTTGTAGGTTAAAGAGATCTTTATATGGTTTGAAACAGTCACCCAAGATGTGGTACCAAAAGTTTGATTCCTTTGCATTGAAGTTGGGTTTTGTTAGAAGTGAGTACGATCATTGTGTTATATTAAGTTTATTGATGATCAAATTCTAATCATTGTCTTGTATGTTGATGATATGTTATTTATGGGTAACAACAGGTGATGATTAAGGAGCTTAAGACTCAACTTTCTGGCACATTTGATATGAAGGATTTGGGGGTTGTAAAATATATTCTTGGGATGGAGATAAGTAGAGACTGGGTTCACAAAAAGCTTTGGTTGATCCAAAGTAAGTATATGTTGATACCATTTTGCAGAGGTTTAATATGCATGATTGTAAACCAGTAAATATTCCATTTTCAGCTGGTAGTAATTTGATTTTAGACATGTGTCCTAATTCTTATGATGATTTTGAAGAGATTTCTAATGTTCCTTATGCTAGTGTTATCGGTAGTTTAATGTATGCAATGGTTTGCACTAAATTAGTTATAGCCCAAGTAGTGGGAGTTTTGAGTAGGTTTATGTCTAACCCTGGTAGAGAACATTGGAATTTTGTTAAGAGGGTGTTTAGATATTTGTGTGGTACTTCAGATTACTATTTGGTTCATCATTGTATTGATGATGTGGATAATTCGTTGGGCATATAGGGTTTTGTTGATTTGTAGATTGGGCAAGTGACTTGGATAGTCGAAGGTCCACTAGTGGCCATGCTTTTACTTTTTTTGGAGGTGCAGTGAGTTGGATGAGTAAGAGGCAGCCTACAATTGCATTATCCACCACTAAAGCAGAGTATATGGCAGCTAGACATGCTTCTAAGGAGGTAGTTTGGTTACAGAGACTTGGTAATTGCATTGGTTTTGATTGTAGGACTGTGAAGCTTAGATGTGACAGTCAAAGTACCATATGTTTAGCTAAAAATACTATGTATCATGCTCGTACTAAGAATGTTGATGTTTAGTATCACTTTGTGCGAGAAATGACCGAGAATGGTAAGGTTTTTATTGATAAGGTTGAAACTTTGGATAATGTTGCAGATTCTCTCACGAAGCCAGTGACCATGGATAAGTTATCTTGGTGTTGGAAGGCCATGGGCCTTGATCATTGTACTTGATTATATATTTTATTTGTATCTCATGGATGTAATTACAATGTATAATGTCAAGTGGGAGAATGTTAGGATAGGTGACATTAAAATTGTCATCCTAAGTTGAATTATGTGTCTCCACGTTCTTTGGAAAGTGTTCTAGAGGATATAAGGGACAAAATATTTATTATTTATTTTCCTATGACAAATTGTAATTGCATTCAAAGAGGTGTACCCATCACGATGGCAGTGAAAAAGCATCTTGAAGGCATTTTCTTCTTGGGCATCTAACTTTCTGGGTTGGGACCACTTGAGTGTGCATGTGCTTGCATATTATTTGCATGTTTCGCATGCTCTTGCATGGTTGGGTGCCCAAGTTTGCACGGTGGTGCATGATCTTGCATGTAGACGTCAAAGCAATTGGAGAATTATGGAGCACTCGAGTTTGACTATTTCTAATTGGATGTGGGTTAGGCGCCCATGTGAAGGCCATGCGATTATTGAATATTTTATCCCATGTAAATATGAGTTGTCCACTAAGGGGTGCATGGGTTTTTCTAGGTGGTTTTTCTTGTTGTTTTGGGATACCATTTGTGGTATTCTCTCCCATAAACTTCTATATATTGGAGTCTTTGGATGGTGGTCTAGTATGAGTTCTTTGCGGGTTGTTAGAATGATGAAGTGTTGTCGGATTGTAGAGAGGATTGTTGTATTGATGCACTTCCTTGAAGATTAATACAACATTGGATCTCTTTGGGTATGATTTTTTTTCCTGCAAGGGTTTCTCCACGTATATCTTGTATCACTTGTGTTGATGACTTGTGGTATTACAGATTTTTCTTTCATTGTTGCAATTGTCAATCACTTAATCATTTTATGGTAATCTTGTAAACATAATTTCAGATTTGCAATCACTTTAATAAGTTCATATCGCTACAAGTTATACCTTGATTTCCAACAATAATTTCAAAGCATAATAGAATTCCATACTTGTAAATCAAATTATGATGATAGGGAGAAAATGCATAAAATATTTTCATCGCATGAATAATAACACCAAAATATAGTTATCCTCAATCTAGATCATCACAATGCAAACTAAATCAATCTAGGCATAACATCACTATACATATTGATCTATCATCGAAAACATAAATCTAAAATATAAAGGTGCATGCAAAAGAGTATCAATGTCAATAATAAGCTCATCAATTGCAAGTATAATCATAAGAAATGAGTGGGCCCCACAATAAAGATATATAATGAAAATAAATTTAAAAAAGTTTAAGTTATTACAATAGTTGTGATTGTAATATCTTATAAATATAGTGTGACTAGTTTTAAAGAAGAGTGTTAAAACTCAAAATAGATTAAATGTGAATATTAAAATAGATATACATTATAATTGAGAAGATATCAAACACTAAAATATTAAGATAACAAATATAATTACTAGCACATATATATTAAATGATTTTCCATCTAAAGCTCTAAAAATAGCATGTTGGACATTAATTGTCATTTTGTCTCTAAGAATTTCAGGTAAAGATAAATGACAAAGAGAAACAATGGAAGTTAATCATTACACATGTTGGACTTTCAGAGGGAGATTACCTTGTTGGAATGTGACTTATTGAACTTTTTAGATAAGCTAAAAGTGGAAAAGATGCAATTACCTTGTGACGGTAAAAGCCTCTTACAACAAATGCCAAGCGAACCTCGAAGTTATCTCTTCATCATAGACTTACTCATAACGTTAACTTCAATAGTTGCATGTCACAACCATAGATGCCACAAATGGAAAGCAGCAAACTTCCTCCTCTTTGAGGGTACAATCAATTTTCTAGGACACAATAGCATCAAGTTTTTAACAACTATGAATCAAACAATGATGCAACAAGCAAAATACAATTCTTCTACGTTGTACCAATTGATGCAAATGCAAAACACAACTCTTATGTGTTGAAGCTTTGAGTTTGTTTGTAGAAATACTTATTATGGTGTTTGCTATAAGTAACTCAATGTTCACTTTATTATCATTTATTTGTATGTTGATATTTTAATCATTAAAATAACAAAGATGTTATAAAAGAATAAAAAACCTAACTTTTTATGTAGCTTCATTTGAAAGATTTAGGAGCTACAAAATTTATTTTGGGTATGGACGTAAAGAGGTACCATGCTAGCATGAAAGTTTGGTTAGAGGAAAGAAAATATGTAAAAACTATTTTATTGAGGTTCTAGAGTATGATGACAAAGGTTGATGAATGTTGTCATTTTAATTAGAAAAAAATTGAACATGAATAATGTCCTAATTTAGATAAAAAAATTTAAAGACATATAATGTTTTCTATGATAGTGTAATAGAGACTCTACTATATGTAATCTACACAAAACTAGACATTGTCCAAATAATGAGAGATACTTTTTTTAAAAAATATTTACTATATATTTAAAATCTTTAGCTTTTTTACTTTATATTTTACCATATATTTACAAAAATTAATATATGTACTTTATTTTATTTTATTTACTTTAGAGTTAGGATCTTTATATATATATTTTTAAATTCATCTTTGAAACAATCTTCTTTTGACTGTTCCCCCTCCTAACAGTCACTTAGGTTATGCTTTTCATATAATAGTATTGCAAAATTGAGAATGGTTGGATAATCTACCATTAATGTTAGAAACATTTATTATGTGAGAGGTTTCCCTATTCCCATGCTAATGTAGCTTATACTTCTCAATGTAATAATATTGCAAAAGTGACAACAATTTGACAACTACTACTAGCATCAAAAACATTTATATAATGTCAATAGATATTTTTATGACAACATATAAATATATATACTAAAAAAATAAAATTATTAAAAATTAACATATAATAATAATATTTACTACACCTTATAAAAAACACAAAAAAAATTACCCAAATAATAAATGATGATATTTTCAAAAGTAAAATTAAAAATATTACAAATAAAATAAAATAAACAACATAAATAAAATAAAAGAGTTATATATATAGTTTTAATAGTTTTTTCCGTTCTCTCTTATTTTTCTAAGTTTGACTAGTTCTAGAGGATTTGTCTGGCTAAATGAGATTTCTTCTCTGATTGTCAGAAAGATTGAGTCCTCATTAATATCAATAATCTCTGCTCCAAGTACCATAATGGATGTCTGTTTTAGCATGTTACGATTCATCTCCAAGAACGTCCTATCTTGAGTAAGTATATTTTTAAAACAAAATACTGATACTAAAATTATTCTATTCCAACATGTCATTAGTAATTTCATTTTAGATAAATGGATTGAGCTCAAATGAAGTCATTGGGCTTCCCATAACAGAGAGGATCTTCAAAGTCCTAGAAGGCATTATATGTGTCTAATTACACAAATATTGAACCTTAAATAAGGTAAATTTCCAGATCCAACTCTTCGTGTGGCATATCCCAACAGACAAGGTCAGCTGTAAGTCCTGGGCGAATTTAACTGAGATACACCTTGACCATAGCATCTAAGCCAAGGAAATTTCAAACCTATTAAAAATATATAGCAATTTCATTTTCTGAAAATTGGAAAAATCTAAAATTTAGTGACAATAAATTACATAATCTAGGTCCCCCATAATGAATCTTGCGAAAGGAAACAGTATGTTAGTATGGTAAGTAAACCCTTATACGGTTTAATGGGGCTTCCAAAGACAGCCAAGGAAGAGGTGGAGCAGTTGGTCTGCTCTGAGATGACAAAGGGCAATGAATTGGAGCTCTCTCTGTATATATAACACTGGGCATCAATAGTTTAGCAGGAGCTAGAGGCTTAGTTTGAAGGTTTGAAAACAACTATACAGTATGGGATAAAACAATTAGCAATCAAAGGCCAATATCATAATTATTCAAAGGATGCTGTAGGATAGTGTCCCAAACTAACATCTAGACAGCATCCCCGCAAAAATAGAAAAAATTTATCCACACTTTTCAATGAGATCTACTACAACCATTGTCATTGGGAAGCATCATAAGCCTTAATTGAATACTAAGTACACAAGTTGTGATGCTGGTATAAGGAGTTGGTAATGCAAGTTCTAAACAACAACAGTAGAGTTCAAACTCAGATATTATAAAAGAGGCCAAAGTTGCAAAGATTATAAAAGGTTAAAAAACATTCCCATGTATGAAAAGAGCGCATCATAATGGAAGAGGTAATTATTATTAAGCCAATGGTTTCAGAAACTATACAAGTCTAAAATACAAGAGATGATTCTAATTTTTGAAATTTCTGGTTAAAAATTCCAAGCAAATGAAGCAAGTCCCCAAAAACACAATTGCCCATGCCTAGCTAGTCCTCATTATGGTATAAATTCTTTCCTCAGGTTGGAACTATTGTTAACCTAAAAGTACATTCAACTGCCTTTGCATGACACCAAGAATATTCTCTAGAGCAGTAACCCTGCTCCGCAAATCACTCAACTCCTCCCTAACCTCTGCACATTCAAAAAGATCATGATCGATACTCAAGTGCAATAGAGCAAACAAACTAACCAAATTTAAATAAAAAACAAAAGATAAAAAAACAAACACAGCTCTGAAGGTGACAAGATAGAAGAATAAGTTACCTAAACTCTTTCCTTTAGAGGAAGAAACCTTGGATCGTGACACTCTAGGGGTAAGTACTCCACTTGGCCCTGCACCTTCACTCAAACCCTTCGCCTGTATCAGTGTCCGCTTCAGAGGTAGATTTTGTGCCACATTATCCAATTGTTTCTCAATAGCTCCCGGACCTGCACCTTCACTTGGACCCTTCACCCGTATCCGCTTCACAGGTGAATTTTGTGCCACATAATCCAATTGTTTCTCAATAGTTCCCCGCTTCTTGCCAATAGAGGCATTGTTGTGGCCCTGGAATAGTCATATTTGTACAAACTAAGATAACAGATAAATCCAATCCAACTTTTAAAAGTAACTGAATCATTTCCTATACATATTAACCTTTAGAAAGGGGATTATATTTGATATACATATTAGCCTTAAATCAATTTGTTATCTTTATTTAAAATACAGAGGAGCATCAAGCAGAATCAGATCTGTAACATTGGTATGAGAATTAGAAGTTTGTCCTCTCCCCTGTCCCCAAAAAATACAGTCATAAACTGTGATTAATAAAAACCAAATCATTATCAAGAGATAAAAATCAGAAATGTGGAGACATGCAATTAACAAGGAAATAGCAACTAATGATAATGCATCATTTTCATGATGAAACTGCTCATTCAGAATGTTACTATGGAAATTCACTGAATATATCCTTACCTTCAAGGACAGGCAGCTTGTCCTAGACCATTTCCCGTTATGCCATTCTTGACTTAACCTCATAGACAACTTGTAATAGACCTTTTCTCCATACTCTGGGAAATGTACAGAGTAATAACCATTGGGGAGAAGCTCCGAAACAACACCCCTCCACCAACAATCTGTATCATATATTTCAACAGGGTCATTAACTTTCCAATTTCTGAAGTTGATCTTAGGAGGGCGTGGCCTTATTTGACTGAAGTGGAAGTCTTCCAACAAGGGTTCCTTTCTCTCATTCTCAAATTTTTCATGTTGCACCTTATGAATACCCCCTCCCTCGTAGGACACCACCGTCCCCTCAAACCATGCACCTCTATAACCTTCCTCATTCGAGCATACTTCAACTTTCATGCCACTGTTGAAGTTCATCTCTGCCCCAACAATCAGCAAGACCAGGCAAAAACAAACCACCACTACCAATTAAGAAAACAAGATGAAGCTGAGATCTGTGTTGAAGAAAATTGTAAAATCTATTAACCCACTTGGTCAGCTACAATGCAACAGCCAACCGTAGGAGCAATTAATTGCTCTCGAACCTTACAGCAGATGAGGTCAATTTTAGAAAAACCCTAATGTCCTTTACATTCTGGTGCAGACAAGGATCGGGTGAAAGTGAAAGGCAACCGACCCTAGCAGCTCCACACAAAAAATCAATTCAACAGCAGCGAGGAATGACAATACTGAAAATTAACATACAAAATTCTCATTACAATTCGTTTCAGGCACGCAGCCTAGCAACAGAGCAGCAAAATGAACTCAGAAATATGAAACAGAATTCGAATTTCAACTTACAGGGACAGAGTCCAGCTGCAAGCATCAATATTATCTCAGAAATTTTAATTTCCAGTGACTCTTTCTGGACATCACAATCCCATGCACCAGCAGAAATGATGGGTTCGCTTCACCTTCACAAGACACCCTGCTGTCCCGTACTTGTTACTTGTTCTTTCCTGTTCTGACTCTGTTACTTGCGTCCCCCTTTCAAATATATTTTGTTTGTTTTATAAGGGCCAGTAACCCAGAATAGACAATTTGCTCAGCAAATGAAAAAAAAATTACGATCAAATTGCCCAAAAAAACACTGCAAATAAAAATAGAATGTTCCCATCCAGTTGTCATATCAATATTTATCTAGCTTTATGTGATTTTATGTGATAAGTGTAATTACAGTCGGCATTTTGGGATACGAATCCATGAATAGGAGAATGAGGAAACGAAATACCTGGCAGGAAGAACAAAACAGCAAGGAATGAAATGTCTGTCAGCAGTCGCTGGTCAGGAAGAGCAGGCAATAAATCTCCACGTCCTTACTAAAGAAGACTCTCAGCAAAAATGCTGTCAGACGCAGCCGATATTCAGGAGACCTACAATCTGAAGGGAGAACCAACGCATAATACAGAGATTTCATCACTGCCATGCTTCCGTAAGGGTTGCTCGTAAAATACCGCGACCTCACTAAGCTGTTTAGGTATCCATGACCTATTGCAGCGCCTTTTCCTTTTTCTTTTTTTGTTTTTGTTTTTGTTTTTGTTTTTGTTTTTTTAAGGAAATGCAATTACAAATAATGGTGCAGTTATAAAACTGCCAGAAAAATAGTACAGAAAAGAAGAACCATTACAAGACAAAGAACCATTATTAGTTATTTGCAATTAAATATTAGTTGATTTTCTAAAATCTATTAGTAAGCATTTGGAAAATAATTATTGGACTAATGTTTTTCCCTGGATGAGGTTTTTTCTATATTACTTTTAAAAAATATATATTTTTTAAGAGTTTTTGAAGCTAACATTGTTTGTAAGGCACATCTCAAAGCAACCAGTTATTATTCAAGGTTTGCTAAACAATTTACATCTTCTATAAAAAAAGTGGTGATTTTATGTTTTTCAATAGATCAACAAATTATCTTTCACAAGTTTTTGTTATGTTCATAATTCAATATTAGTTCACATTGATATTAGTGAACTTTAAAAATTAAAGTATTTTTCAAACTTTCGTTTTAAAGTTGATTTTCTAAAATAAATGCATAAGTGTTTAGAATAAACTCATTGGTGCAGGGATTTTTTGGTGGGTGAGTTTTTCAAAGAAAAAATCAATTTCAAAGTAAATTTCTTTTTTTAAGCTTTTGCAGGTCATATATCAATGTATATGGTTGTCATTTAAGGCTTGCTAAGGAATACATATTGTTGTTTCTTACAATTTGTATCTTTCAAGAAATAGTAGTGATTTTATTATCCCTTGAATTTCAATGGATAAAAAAATTATCTTCCATAAGTTTACTCTATCCTGACTTGTTGCTACTCTAGCTATAGTGAACTATCTATGTATATGGTTACCATTTAGGGCTTCCTAAGGAATACATATTGTTGTTTCTTACAATTTGTGTCTTATGAAAAATAGTAGTGAACAAGAAATATTGGTGATTTTATTAGTCAAGGTGCATTTCATTGGATCAACAAATTATCATCAATAAGTTATCTATCTAGGCCTATTGCTACTCTAGCTATAGGAAACTAGTCACAGTTCTCTATATGTGTTTGTTGTTTTGTGTTTTTTGAACTATCTAAGGCTTTTTATCCTCTTGTAGGGTGTATCAATTGTTTTTAATAGATGTTTTATTTTTTGTAGCTCATATTTGCTTTCTAAAAATAAAACATAAAATATCTAGTCTATTATTGTGTTGTTTTCCCCTATTTGTTTTTGGTGTTTCCTTTTTCCTACAAGGCATGACTAGGTATCTTTTATTTATGTCACTGAAAGGTAAAGGGATAGGTGCATTGCACATATGCTCCCATTTTACCTCTAACATGTATGCCAAACAATTACCTTTTTCTTACAAGGCATGACTAGGTATCTTTTATTTGTGTCACTGAAAGGTAAAGGGATAGGTGCATTGCACATATGCTCCCATTTTACCTCTAACATGTATGCCAAACAGTTACAACATGGACACACATGCTCTTACAAAATAGAGCATGATCACCAAAATATGCTCAATTTAAAGTTATAATTTTATTTGTTGAAAGTCTTTTGTTTTTGTAGACACTGGAAAATGTCCTAAATGATATCATACACTTGAAATGGTTTACTAACATCATTTCCTCTTTAAATCCATCCTGTTTTCGCTTAATTAATTAAATTGGCCTATCTATTTAATTAATTGCATCTATTAGCCTAATTAATTTAATCGAGTTAATTCACCCCCCTTCATGCTAATATTTCATCATATTAAATTAAATACATCAAAACATTTAATTTAATTTCCTAAGTCATCTTATTTAATTAAATAACCCTAAGTTATTTAATTAAATATCATTTCATCTCTCCCCCATTAATTAAATCATTTAATTTAATGAATATCACTTTATTCCTTCAAATCCCCTAATTGCATGATTAAACCTTGTTTAATTAGCAATTAAACTAATTTTTCCTCTTAAAAGGGAAATTATCTCCTTTTTTGCACAATTAAAGTTTTCTTTTAATTTGCAAAATGCCTTTTATCCTCACTCAAATGAATATTCCAAAAGAATATTCTTATTCCTCCATCATTTGAAAATGGGATATTTTCACTTGGCTTCTTAAGCAAGTTTTAACCTTTAACCTTTTGGACAATTCACCTTTGACCTGTGTGAGTAGGTCAAAAGTGTGTTTGTTTGGAGCAGATGTGAACCCTTGATTAAATTTCATCATGCATTCTCATCCGTTGATGAGAATCCATGATCCATGCCTCTCGTCTCCTTCATATTTGATCGTTGATTAATCTTTTCAATCTCAACCCTCCATTTCTCATTTGCTTTCCTATAAATAGGTCACTATTTGGAGACAAATGGATCCATCTTTCAATTGCAAACTTATGTTGTTGAACTCATTTGCATCCACACTCATACTTTACTCACTTTTATTTTGTTTTAGTTAAGTTTAATTGCATAATAGCTTAAAGCATTCATTAATGGCTTCCATGCATCCATCTTAGTTTGTATATGAATTAGGGTTTTATCTTTTAGCTTAGAATTAGCTTAGATTATCTTAGCAATAGCATAATTAGATCATTTGTAGCATAAAATCATGGTAACTTAGCTTGCATCATGTTCATTTTTAGCATAAACTAAGTTTTCATACATCAATCATAATGGTTTCATCGATTCTCTTCCATAGAATCAACTGAAACATGCTCACTAATCACGAGACTAGGAAAGAGTCATTGTTTCACATCAACACAACACCAATTCCAAAATGGGATAAGTTTCAAATGGGTTAGAGTAGGAATTTAACTATTCTTATAGTTTGTAACTTGTTGGTATGTGGTGACTGATCATGCTATACTGTATAGCCCATGGTATACTATACACCCTGGCCCCTATCCTTGCTGGGGTCCAGGGCCAGGCTAGGCCCCGGGCGGGGGTTCGGGGGTGGTAGCCCCTGAGAAAAATTTTCTTCCTATTTTTTTGCGTGATCACCGAAAAAGGGAAAAATCAATGAAAAAGGAAAAATCCGATTTTGTAGAACCCTAAAATCTAGAAGCTTCTAAGCTTGTTAAAAAGGGTTCAGATGGGTATTACTGTATGATGAAAAACGCGATTATTTGCAAGATTGTAATAGGTTTTACACTGGATAATAAAAGTATTGGATGGTTGTGGTTTGGTGGATGTAGCTTGGATTGGGTGAACCACGTTAAATTCTTTGTGTTATGATTTATTCTGTGTGTGTGTTAGTTTCTCTGTTTATTATATAGATATGCATTTAATTGTTAGATATTTGCCATTTCTAACCCTAACAAGTGGTATCAGATCAGGTTGTGTTTCGATTATCATCTGTAGGAAGGTCTCACGACTGAGTGGGAGTCTCACGGTTGAGTGGGAGCAATGGCAGATGAGGGTAAGAAGGTTGAGAAGTTTAACAGGCAAAACTATCAGTTATGGAAGATGCAGATGGAGGACTATCTCTATTAGAAGGATTTATGGCATCCATTGGAAGGGAAAACCAAGAAACCCGCAGCAATGTCAGATGAGGATTGGGAGATCTTGGATAGAAAGGCTCTTGGCAGTATTCGTTTATGCCTGGCACAATCAGTGGCGTTCAATATTACAACAACAAAGACAACTCAAGAGTTGATGGAAACCCTGGCGAAGTTATATGAAAAGCCTTCCGCTTCGAATAAGGTATTTCTTATGAAGCGTTTATTTAATATGAAAATGGTAGAAGGTGGGTCAGTTACTGATCATTTAAATGAGTTTAATACGGTCACTAGTCAATTAACTTTTGTAAAAGTAAACTTTGATGAAGAAGTTAGGGCTCTTTTGATTCTGTGTTCTTTGCCTGAAAGCTGGAATAGCTTGGTAATGGCTATTAGCAATTCTATTTCTGGTTTGAATAAATTGAAGTTTGATGATGTTGTTGGTGTTATTTTGAGTGGAAATTCGTAGGAAAAGCTCAGGTGGAACATCCACATCAGGAGTGTTTTGAATGCAGAAAGCAGGGGTAGAACAAAGGAGAGAGGAAACAATTCTAGAAATCGTGGGAAGTCACAAGGAAAATCAAAGGATAGAAGGTCCCAATCTAGAAACAAAAGGATTGCTGGTACTGTGGTAAGCCGGGTCATTAAAGAAAGATTGTTGGTCTCAAAAAATAAAGGAGACAAAAAGGAAGGAAGTAAAGAGGCAAATGTGGTAAGTAATAAATCTGATGAGGATGCTTTGATTCTTTCCCTTGATAATGCTGACGATTCTTGGGTGTTAGATTCAAGGGCTTCATTTCATGCTACCCCCATAGAAGTTATTTTCTTGATTATGTCCAAGGGGATTTTGGGCTGTTTATTTAGGAGATAATGAACCCTGTCAGATTGTTGGAAAGGGAAGAATCAAGATTAAGTTGCAGAATGGGAATCATTGGCTACTACATGAGGTAAGGCATGTTCCAAAGTTAAGTAGAAATTTAATTTCAGCAGGGCAACTAGATGATGAAGGTTGTTTTGTTACATTTAGTGATAAAAATTGGAAGGTCACAAAGGGTGCCTTAGTGGTAGCAGAAGGTGTGAAAGAAGGCACCTTATATCTTTGTACAGGTAATACTATTCCTTCTACTTTAATTGTTATGGAAAAGGGTCAATGTTCAGGAATAGTTATTGCAGTTCAGCAGGTAGAAGATCATACAGTTGATGTGGATTCTGAATCAGCACTATGGCATAATAGACTTGGGCATATGAGTGCAAAAGGTATGAAAGTACTTCATTCAAATAATGTTTTACCAGGTCTAAAATGTGTTAATATGGATTTCTGTGAAAGTTGTGTGTATGGAAAACAAAAGAGAGTAAGTTTTCTCAAGGATGGGAAGCAAAAGAAAGATGAGAAATTGGAGCTTGTGCATACGGATGTATGAGGACCAGCTTAGGTATCTTCTCTCGGTGGCTCTCTACATTATGTTACATTCATTGATGATGCAACTAGAAAGGTATGGATTTATTTCCTTAGGTAGAAATCTGATGTATTTGAAACTTTTAAAAAATGGAGAAGCTTGGTTGAGAATGAGACTGGTAAAAGGATAAAATCTCTCAGATCTGATAATGGTGGTGAGTATTGCAGCAAAGATTTTGAAGATTATTGTTCCTCAAATGGTATTCATAGACAGAAAATGGTTCCAAGGACTCCACAGGAAAATGGAGTGGCTGAACGCATGAATAGAATAATAATGGAGCGTGCACGGACTATGAGATTGCATGTTGGGCTGCCTTTAAAAATGTGGGCAGAGACTGTAAACACTGCTGTTTATTTAATTAATAGAGGTCCCTCTAATCCTTTGGGTTGTGGTATTCCAGAGGAAGCATGGAAAGGTAAGAAGGTGAGTTATTCTTTTCTCACAACCTTCGGTTGTGAAGCATTTGCACATGTAGATTCTGAAAATAGAACCAAGCTTGATGCAAAATCAAAGAAATGTGTATTTGTTGGATATGGCATTGATAAATTTGGTTATAGGCTTTGGGATTTTGAAAATCAGAAAATTGTGAGAAGCAGGGATGTCATATTCAATGAGAAAGTGTTGTACAAATATCTATTGCTGCAGCATGAGAAGAAAGGAAATGATTATGTAGTGTTGGATGATACTCCAAACAATGATGTTTCAGTGGTTCCTCATGCGGGCAACAACAACAACAACAAATACCACAAACTCCTGTTAGACGGTCTTCAAGGATAAGTAGACCTCAAAAAGATTCTCTCCCTCTTTGTATACTATTTTGTTAACTGATGTTGGTGAACCAGAATATTATGATGAAGCTATGCAGGTGGATACCAAGGTTCAGTGGGAGCATGGAATGGAAGAAGAAATGGACTCCTTGCTGAAAAACCAGACTTGGGAATTATGCAAGTTACCTGCAGGTAAAAAGGCTTTACCAAACAAATGGGTTTATAAGCTAAAGAGGAAGATGGAGGTAAGAAAATATTTAAAGCCAGATTAGTTGTAAAGGGATATTTGATTTTGATGAGATTTTTTCTCCAGTTGTTAAAATGACTTTATTCGTATTGTTTTAAGTATTGTGGCTATTGAAGATTTGCATTTAGAATAACTTGATGTTAAAACAACCTTTCTCCATGGTGATTTGGAAGATGAAATATATATGGAACAGCCACAAGGATTTGAGGTCAAAGGTAAGGAGAAACTAGTGTGCAGATTGAAGAAAAGTTTATATGGCTTGAAGCAAGCACCTCAGCAATGGTACTTAAAATTTGATAGTTTTATGGCTGAGCAAGGCTATAGTTGGTGTAATTCTGACCATTGTGTTTATTTTAAGAGGTTGGATAATGACAACTACATTATTTTATGTTTATATGTTGATGACATGCTTGTAGCTGGGTCTAACATGGATCACATAAGTGAGTTAAAACAATAGTTAGCAAATTATTTTGCTATGAAGGATTTGGGGGCAGCAAAACAAATCCTTGGTATGAAAATTTGTAGAGATAGGAAAAATAGAAAATTGTATTTATCTCAAGCTAATTATGTTGAAAAGGTGTTGCAGAGATTTCATATGGAGAAAGAAAAAGTTGTCAGCACACCTTTGCCTAGTCATGTTAAATTGACTAAGGATATGTGTCCAAAGACACAAGAGGAGGAAGAAAAAATGTCCAAGGTACCATATGCTTCAGTTGTAGGCAGTCTAATATATGCCATGGTATGCATGAGACCAAATATTGCACATGTTGTAGGAGTTGTTAGCAGGTATTTGAGTCATCTCGGAGTTAAGCATTGGAATGTGGTAAAATGGATTCTCAGGTACTTGAGAGGTACATACAATAATTGTTTATATTTTGGGGGCTCTAATACTGATTTAAAAGGCTATGTTGACTCAGATTTAGCAGGGATATAGATACCAGGCGGAGTACCATAGGTTATGTATTTACAGTTGGTGGGACAACAGTGAGTTGGATTTCTCGATTGCAGAAGGTGGTTGCTTTATCCAGCACAGAGGCAGAGTATGTTGTTGCAACAGAGGTGGCAAAGGAGATGATATGGCTACAACTTTTCATGGATGAGTTGGGAAAACAACAGGCTGGAAATTACTTGTTTACAGACAACCAATGTGCTATACATCTTGTAAAGAATTCTACTCTACATTCTAAAACAAAACACATCGAGTTGAGATATCATTTCATTCTGTCAGTGTTGGAGGATGGACAGGTTAAGTTGGACAAGATACATACATATGTCAATCCAGCAGATATGTTTACGAAGGTGGTGACAAGGGAGAAGCTAAGCTCCTCTTCAGCTTCAGTTGGTCTTCAAGGTTGAATTCAAGTATAACAAAGCAGCAGGGTCCAAGGTACTTATTTCCAGTGGGAGCTGTAATTGCAGTAGTGTCGTCCAGGATCAGTCTCCAAGTGGGAGATTGTGTTGGTGTGGAGCCTGATCAGTCTCCATAGAATCAACTGAAACAGGCTCACTAATCACGAGATTGGGAAAGAGTTATTGTTTCACATCAACACAACACCAATTCCAAAACGGGATAAGTTTCAAATGGGTTAGAGTAGGAATTTAACTGTTCTTATAGTTTGTAACTTTCAGTTTCAATTAAAATGCTTAGTTTAATATTTTCAATTTGAATGATCTTGTTTGGTAGATGTAGGTTTATTTGGGTAAATTATGCTTCAATTCATCATGTATCAAGCTTAATCAACCCACACTAAAATCCTCATCTCACATTCTGGTGCTAGAAGGAGGGAAAACTGCTAACTTAACACTTTTTTAGCTTGAATTTTGTTTGTTTGTTGTTTTGCAAGATACAGTGACACCCAAACTACAAATAGTGACACTTTTTGAAGAGCGCGCCATATAGCGATGCCATCACAATTTGAAATCCTGATGCCAAATTAATGCACCAACACTAATTTAAATCTAGCGATACTTATTTAATCTGGAGGTATCAAAATGTTCAAACGACAATGCACAAACTTCACCAGAGCGATACTAACAAATTTCAAACCATGATGCTACTACGAGAAGTGATGTCAAACCAAATCCTGACACTATCATGCTTACTATTTTTGTTGCAGAGCGACACCCATTTTCACCAGAGCGATGCCCATACTTCAAATTGCGATGCTATTGTGTTCAACGATGCCTAGCTAGGGTAAGAAATTTTATGTTTTTTTTCAACATGTGGTTTAATTTCTTTGATTTATCTAACCATTGTTGTGCTTCTGACTGTGTTCTGGTTGTTAGACCAATAGGGTTTTGTAGGTTCAAAGACAAGGAGCTAAAGTGAAGAAATCCTTTTCTATCTCAAATTCTATAATTGTAACAAGTGTTTAATGCTTTTGGGTAATTATAACCCAACGTTCATGCTTTCTTATTTATGCTTTAGGACAACTAATTTTCCATTGGGCTTAAAACTTACAATCTTAGGACCAACTAGATTTCAATTGGGCTTAAAACTCATTTTCAAAGTTGGCTAAAATTGAACCCTCGTCATTATTTTTTTGGTTTAAAATGAACGCTCAAAGTTGGATAAAATTAAACCTTCACATCATCATTTTACTTTGGGCTTAAAATTGAACAAGGCAACCTCATATTTTATTTTGTGCTTAAAATGAACTCATCTTTGCTTTGAAGGGTTAAAATTTACAAATGTTTGTTATGTTTTGTGATTTTCAACATTGTTAGTGGATGTGTATGCAATTCTCTCGTGCCATTTGGCAACCTTGAGAAACAAAAACATTCCTTAACACTTTGAAAAATCAACTACATCTTTCAATTTGGATTAAAACTGAACCCCCTTGCGAGTGTGAAAAAAATGCATAGCGTGCATTCTCTCTTTGTTCCTACGAATGAAGATGATCAAACTATAGATGTAATTCCTCGCTATTTTTCACCTTTAGAGGGCCTTCCTTGGTGGGAAAAAGTACTCACCCCAAGGGAACAACCCAAGCAGTAACAAGCTAATGCCAAGCTCTTTCAAACCACGATATAAATGTGTGGTTGCAATGAAAATTGTGATCAATGGGAAGTGGTACATAATAGCTCTCCCTCAATATCTTTACAATATGTAAAACCCTTGTTCTAAGGGTTGGGAGACCTCGTGACATAGTTTATCATTGCACTCCCTAAACTAGAAGCCCTTATTATGAACCCTTATTTAGAAGCCAAAAATCCTTAATATTTGTTGGTGCAAGAACAGTCATTCTAAAAGCCGCCCCACATTTGTACTATTCAATTGTAGAAACAATAAAAATCCTTTTGATCTTCATATTTTAAGGATTTTGAGATTTGGTGGTCCCAAGAAGTGTATGTTGTGGAGGGGAGCTAGTGTCGCCAAATCTCTAGCTGTTCGTATTGTTTAGTATTTGGAGAAATCTGAGTGGGGACTCAAAAAATATAGCCATTTCAAACATAGGGTTGTAATGATTATGAGTCAGTTTAATACTTTTCTTGGTTTCAAAATGATACAAAAACAAACATTCACTATCATCCTCAAAATTTCAAACACTTTGGCTTAAATATGGACCTCTTGGGTTAGCCTTGATATTACTGCTTGTCCTAAGGATTTATCCTTAGCGATTTCTAAATATCTTGACATTAATCTCAAATCCATATTTCCCAAAGACAACATAGGAAATTATGGCTCTAATCTCATAATTTTCACGAAATGGACATTGTGAAAGTTATGATGTTTTTGACATAAACATCTAGTTTGGAAACATAATCAAAACAATTTTTTGTAAAATCAATTCACTTAAGCAAGATAAACTGACAAATGAACCCCACATGACTATTTGGAGACCGATTGCTCCCATTGAACAATAGGATCTTCCAAGTGCTATAATTCAGCCAAACTTTGAACTCATTAACGGAGAACAAACCGATCTCATTAGTAGTTTGAGAAGCTTCACTTTTGAAATAAAAGAAACAAATACATAGTGGAGAAACACAACAACCATTTTAGACAAAGAAGAGGAACAAGCTAATATTGAGACTGGAAGGCCCACATTACCACCTCCTGCATGGCAATAAATATCTTCCTTTCTTCCATAAACTTGAACTATTTGTAAATGATCTCACGCAAAATTAGGATCCAAAATCAGGATCCCTAAGGTAAGGTCTACATGACATCATTTTAGACTTAGGCATATCACTCCAAAAGCTCTCAAGAAACCCCTTTTAGTGCTTCACAAGAATAGAGACAGATTAGTAGCAAAATTTTATAGACACACTTCAAGGTATAGTCCATAATTATATGCATTCTTTTGGAGTCAAAATCTTGGTCTTTTTTCATGATACTGGACTCTTCTAAATGATCCATCACACAATCAAAATCCATAGAGGAATATCTTCATCCCATCATTGTAAATGTAGGTATCGTAGTGCACAGTTTAGTGGGAAGTGGGCTTTAATACTTTATCACACTCACTATCGCTTGTTAAGAAACTTTTATGCTTGAGCTAGGAGAATCTGAATAGGTCTAAACATCCCCATCCATCCTCTCATCTAAATCAACATTGGGTCTTTAGGATTTGAAGATTTTAGAGGTATAGCATCATTCTCACTACCTTGGTCTTGTAAAAACAAAGGTTCACTTTAAAGTCAACATTGGGTCAAGCATCTCACTCACCCCTTCATCAAATTTCATCCTTCACTTCATCCAACTTTGCAAAATTTTGAGTACACCAACACTTTGTGACTTAAACATCAAATCAAATCAAACCAACCTCTAACTTAGCTACTTTGTATGTTAAATGTATCCTTTTCCATGCACTTACTTAAGTTAGTTATCATCTTTGAACTAGTTCATCTTGAAGGTCATGAGTCTACCCTAAAGATTTACAAGTTCATAAACATCTTTTATCCCAATATCAAAACATCAAGAGTAAGTAAAAAGTGTTGTTCCAAAATGTTTGCAAATATCACTCTCCACATCATCCATCTTTTCATCCCCCACTATCACAATTGCTCCCAAAATACTTAGAGTGTCACTTTTACCTAGATTTGAGTCAACTAGAGAGTTCAAACATCACAAATCACAACAAAACTCTCCCATAGGTGACACAAAAATTATGGTAAAGACTAGATCACAACACAAGAGAATCATGGAGAAAATCAAAGTGACATTTACCTCAAGTGATCCAAATCCTTTAGAATTTGATCCAAGGAGTCAAGTTACGCCATCACAACAACCTTCATCCCCATCAAGACCATATGAGATAGAAGATATCACAAACAACCCATTTGAACTCACTAGGGAGGAAATTATGGAACATCAAGCCTTTGAAAATGTAGCTCCTATCTCCCCGAAGTTTGTGGCACAAAATTTAACACAAGGTTTCACAACTTCATCGGTAGGGCTAAATCAAACCTACATTCCCAGTATTGCAACAAGCCTTGCTAAATACTTTGGACATGCTCTTTCATTTGAAAACAATACACTTGTGGGAACACTTATAACCAATCCTCCACCTAACACAACCACTTGGACACTTAGCTTTGGTGCTCCTCCCATTCTTGAAGATTCTAAATAGATATACACACCTCTTGATCTTCATTACTCAACCATGACTTCAACATATTGAGGGAATCCTTCTTCATCTGCATCCATGAGTACCATAGGTGTTCCTACCATTACACAAAGCAATGTGGATCAGGTATCTCAAAACAATACGCAAGGGCATACCAATACCATACCACATATTCAACCCTTGAAGAAAATGGGAACATCCTTACCCAATCCTCCAATGGGTTCATCCATACCATTGGTTTCACAAAACACGTCCACACCATCTATCATCAATCCACCTCAAAACAATCCCTTGGTTCATGTTTTGTTAATCTAGGAAGTACCTTGATCACAAATCCCTTGTTGACATCTTTGGCACAAGGAAATATTTTCAATCAATGGAATCAAGGTCCTAGTGTGTCATTTCCATTGCAAAATTTAATGACATCATCCTCATCTTTTCCTATGGTCCCCTTTACTATTCCAAATCAATTGGGGCCTCAAACATACATTCCTCCACCTCATTCTACCATCTTACAAGGAGTGTTAAATCAAGGGAACCCTCTACCTCTCATCATCAATCCATTACCAACTCAAAACATCAATATCCATAATCCTTCACATATGTCTCAACAACCACCTGATCCCACATTGCAAGCATATGCCTTAGCTTTATAGCAAGCACAACAAGCAGCCTTAGCACAACAACAACCACAAAAACAACAAGCAACCTTAGCAACACAACAAGCCATGCAACAACAACATCAGGCACAACAAGCATCTCTATTAGCATACCAACAATAGTAGGCCCAACAACAAGCTTTAGTGGTGCAAAAAAAACAACAAGCTCAACAACAAGCCTTACTAGCTCAACAGTATACCCAACAACAACAATAAAGTTCTTATTATCCTTAATTGAACGTCGTTAATCCAAACACATTAGAAACATATACATCAATACCCCAATAATCTTCATAGAATCTCACACCACCATACACCCCATACAACTCATCCATCATCCCACCATATGTTCCTCCACCCAACCTGCAAGACAATCTCACATCACAATTCAAGACACTATCACAAGAAATATGGGACCTTCGAATGGGAAACACCAAAAAGCCCCATACACTGAATTTGTGTCCTTAACCATTTGATCGAAACATATAGCAATGATACCATTCCCTCCTGGTTTTGAAATCCCCAAATTTGACAAATATATAGGGAGAGGAAGTCCTGTGGACCATATCAAAGAATTTAACGTCATGTACATGGAGGTGGCTTACAATGATTCATATTTGATGCACCTCTTCCCTCAAAGTTTAACAAGTCATGTTATGGATTGGTTTTCTCATCTACCTCCTAACATCATAACTTTCCAAGAAATTACTGACAAATTCATCAATCACTACTCCTTCAATCTTGACATGGACTCCATTCTAGAAGAATTATACACTCTTAGAAAAAATCAAGGGGAAAATTTTGCTAATTTCTTACAATGATGGAGACAAAGAGCTAGTAAAAGCTAGTGGCCTCTTCCTGATGGACAAGTGGGAATCATAATAGCCAATCTAGATCCAAATCTATCATTCCACTTAAAAATGCAATGCATCACATCATATGATGAACTTGTCCCTAGAGCCCTTAACATCGAAAGAGCTCTAATCGCACAAGGAAATACTCAAGCTTACAAAGACAATTGTCCCTCAACTAGTTCGAATGATAAACCTCATGTCTAGGCTAAGAAAAACATGTAACAAATGACGGTGTGGTAGATCCTAAGGTCATACTAAGTGCTCCTAGGCCTAATAATAATCAAGTTGCTAACATGCAACCAACTGTGCAAAAAACAACACCTCCTCAGAACAATCAGATCAATAACACCGACATGCAACAAAGGAAAATCACTAACAGGAACAACTATCCCAAGCACAAGTACACATAGTTATGAGAACTGATCGAAACAATCATGAATAAGTTGGTAGAGTCAAATTTGATAACACTTCCCAACTTTGAAAACTACCAAGAACCACAAGAGAAACTATCTTGGTACAATGATGACCTTTGTGACTTTCACAAAATCAAAGGACATAAAACAACAAACTACATGAAACTTAAAAAAATCATCCAAGACCTCATATAAAATGATACCATATCTATTGAGGTACCAATTGGGAATCAAGATCTTAAGATATATAAGAACCCTATGTCGAATCATAACAAAGCAAATAACAACGACAAAGCTAAGGATTTCAAAAATGTGCAACATACCTATTCCAATGTAGTTTCCTCCTACGATAGCATTATTATTGTTGTCACCATCAAAGGAGCTAGTACGGAATATGAAGTCACCACATGACGTGGAAAAATAACTGTTCAAGGAGTCCAATCTCAATCTAGGACACAACCTACTTTTCCCACATCTAATCCTAGCAAGTACAATCTTCTAGATCAGCTTAAGGAGACCCCCACACAAATATCTATCTTATAACTCTTAAGGTTATCCCCCGCACATAGGAAAATATTGGAGAAAGCCTTGTCTAAATCATCTATTCCCTAGAATATTGATATCGATTAGTTTCAAGCTATGGTAGGGCATATCACTAGCCATCTTCTTATCTTCTTTGAGAAAGACCTACCATCACAACCATCTCATAATTGTGCTTTACATATTGAGGTTCTCATTCATAAAAACAAGGTCAAAAGAGTCTTGGTAGATGGAGGTGATAGTTTGAACATTTGTACCTTGCAGCTGATAAAAAATCTAGGCTATTTAGAAGATACTATTGAGAAGACAAAGAGTACCACCATCAGAGCATATGACGACCAATATTGGGTATCACAAGGAATCATTACACTTCCCATCCAATTGGGACCTCTTATTGCTAAAACTACATGCCAAGTGCTTCATCTTGATCTCTTGTATAACATCTTACTTGGCCGACCATGGATCCATGCTCTAAAAGTTGTAGCCTTGACCTATCATCAGTGTGTGAAGTTTCCTTTCGAAGGTAGAGAAATCACTATCCATGGAGAACTTGAGCCTTTTTACTATTGCAAAATTATTGAAGACAAGTTATATAAGATTCCACAAATACCCTAAAATGATGAAGTGCCTACACCATCAAGCTCATTTTTTGACCTATCATCCTTGGCCTCCACTTCAACAAAAAAAATACCCATTGTGCAAAGTATACCTGATGTCAATGCAGTGATCCAAGATGATGGTTGTGGAAACTATAAACTATTGAAAGACATCTTTTTCTTAGGAGAGTTACCTATTTCTCCTCAATCTCATGGGAAACCCATATCTAGCACCAAAGAACCCAAAAAAATCAAGATGGAAGATACTACCTTCACCAAGTGGAGGATTTTAACTAGGAAGATGTCAATGAGGAAGATATCTCTAAATTCCTCTATCAAGATGAATGGCCAATCCTTGTTCTTCCCATGGAAGATGATAACAAAGGCCTACAACTCATGCAGAATTGGGGATATAAAAAGAATGAAAAGCTAGGATAGAATGAAAATGGTTTACTAGAACCCATCATTCTTGAGAAACAAATAAATAATCTTGGATTGGATTGTACTACTAGCAATGCCACACTTATTGGAAAGGGTATTTCCGCTAAACGAGTTGAGGTTTTCTCTTGGTCACCTACATCACGTGATACAATCTTAGATGAATTTCCCCTTGATGTTGTTGACCTATTTGAGAACAACACCCTCTTTATGATATCCATAATATCCTTTGTCCCAAGAAACCAACCAATCGAAATATTCCTAGTATACCCACAACTTATTGACATGGACCAACAAGAACCAGTGATTCTAGATCTATTCGAAAATGATGAAGCGATCTTAGAATTCATGGGACTTTGTGAAAACTTATCATGGGTAGATCACAAAGCAGGCTTCGACATAGAGCTTGACACAAGGGTACACTATGGGGAGATGATTGAATCCTTCACTCGCAAAATTAATGAAATGCAACTAACATGCAGATCCTTGAGTGAAAACCAGCTAGTGGCACTCTCTGATCTTAAAATAGCAAAAAACAAAGGATGCATCTGATGGTGAAAACCTCTCCAAGGCACCCAAGTATGAGGGATTCAATCTCCCCCTTAGTGCAATACATCTAGAGAAGTCAGTAGTGCTAGCAGAAAAGGTCACTCTAGTTAATGTGGGAACAAAAGAAGCACCTAAAATTACCTTTTATGTTGAATCCTTGCTAGACGAAGAACAAAAGAACCTAGCAGTATTCCTCAAAGAGTGAAGAGACAAATTTTCATGGTCATACATAGATATGCCAGGTCTTGATCCTGAAGTGGTTGTGCATCACCTAGCAGTCTATCCTGAAGCCAAAATAGTTAAGCAAAAATTAAGGAAGATGCATCCTCAGATAGCACTCTTGGTCAAACTAGAGTTACAAAAGCTTCTTGACGTTGGATTTATCTAACTGATAGATTATCCTAAGTGGGTTTCAAACCTAGTACCAGTCTCAAAACCCACTAGGGGCATCATAATTTTCACTGATTTCAAAGACTTAAACAAGGCATGTCTAAAGGATGATTTCCCTCTTCCTAACATCGATCTCATTGTATATTTAATAGCTGGGAATGAAATGTTTTCACTCATGGATGGCTTTTCAGGCTATATCCAAATCATAATCACCAAGGAGGATCAACATAAAACTACATTTACTTGTCCATGGGGAACCTATTGCTGGAATGTGATTCCATTCAAGTTAAAGAATGCAGGAGAAACCTATCAAAGAGAAATGACCCTCATCTTTCCCGACATGATCCACAAAATAGTTGAAGATTATGTGGATGATATTTTGGAAAAATCAAGGAAGAGAAGTGAGCACATACAAGTCTTAGGACCTATCTTTGATAGGTTGTAAGAATACAAAGTAAGGTTAAATCCAAAAAAGTGTGTTTTTGGGGTCACATCAAGGAAACATTTGGGATTCATCATTTCACAAAGAGGAATAGAAATTGATCTAGAAAAGGTAAAATCCATCCTAGACATGGAACCACCACAAACATTAAAGTATATGAGAGGGTTACAAGGAAGACTGCAGTCCATCAAAAGGTTCATAGTACAACTATCAAATAAAATCCACCTATTCTCACATCTTCTCCATAAAGGGATAACTTATAAGTTGGATGACAAGTGTGAAAAATCTTTCTAGTAGATCAAAGACTATCGATTGACACCTCCAGTGCTCATGCCACCAATACCAAACAAGTCATCAATCTTATACATCTCAACAACAATATAACTAGGAGCTCTTTTAGCACAACATGATGAAAACAGAAAGGAAAGAGCCATTTACTACATTAGAAAAACCTTGGTGGGATTTGAGATGAACTATTCACCCATTGAGAAGGCATGCCTAGTAGTAGTTTTTGTGTCACAAAAATTTAGGCACTATATGTTGTCACATCAAATCAAGCCCATTGCAAAGATTGGTCCATTTAAATGTCTGTTATCCAAAGCAACTCTCACATGATGAATGGCTAAATGGGTGATGATGTTAACATAATTTGACATAGAGTATGTGGAGTGCAAGGAAATCAGAGGACAATTTATCATAGACCAACTAGAAAAATCACCTATCTATGCTAAGAACCCCTTGATATTCGAGTTCCCTAATAAATCAGTGTTTCTTATCAATCTCACAACTCAGTGGAAGATGTAGTTTGATGGATCATTCACCCAACATGGATCTGGAGTAGGCATTCTTTTTATCACCCCTCAAGGTGATTGTATCCCAAAGTCATATAGGCTATAATTCTCGTGTACCAACAACATTGCAGAGTATGAAGCCTTAATCATAGGTCTAAAGATAGTAGTTCAGTGGAAGATTCAAGAGATGAAAGTCTATGGAGACTCACAACTAGTTATCAACCAAGTCAACAATGACTATCAAACTAAGGATGACGAACTCACTCCTTACAAAAAGATGGTGGAAAATTTCAAAAACCTTTTTATAGACATAACTTTTGAGTAGATTCCTCGCATAAATAACACAACAGTAGACACCATGGAAACAATCAGAATACTACTAGGCATGTTGAACAACATCCTCCAATGTGAATTCTTAGTAGAACAACTTCTCGTACCAACTTTCAAAATCCTGAAATCACAATTTGCGTGTGTCATTGTTGGTCTTGAATCCCCGTGGTGCCATGACATATTTACTTACCTTAGTAGAGGAACCATCCCATCAAATATCACCTTGAACCTTAAAAATACCTTTGTTAAAAAGGCATCTCGATTTGTGATCCTAGGTGATACCCTTTACTGTCGAAGCATCAAAGGGACATTACTACAATGTCTTAACCAAGAGGAAGCCTTAACTACTTTAATGGAAGTACACGATGGAATATGTGGGTCCCATTCTAGTGGTATGAAATTAGCTAAGAAATTGGTAAGGATGGGGTACTATTTCCCAACCATGGAAAAGGAAGCCCATCAGTATGTGCGAAAGTGCATCTAGTGTCAACAACATGGGGATTTGATTCATGCTCCAGCTCAAGAATTACATCCAATGATGACACCATGGCCTTTTTCACAATGGGGCCTTGACCTCATAAGAAAAATCACCCCAACCTCATCTAATGGCCACAATTTTATCATAACCACCACTGAGTACTTTACTAAGTGGGTAGAAGCCATTCTTATGACCTACATAATGAGGAAAAAAATTATAAAGTTTATCCTAAATTACCTTATCTACTGTTATGGTGTTCCTCAAAATCTCATCTCAGATAATGGAACCCCCTTTAAAAATCAGGATGTGAAAGAGTTGTGCCAAATATTCAATATCCAACAACGATTCTCTACCCCATACTACCCCCAAGGAAATGGTCAAGCTGAGGTTACGAACAAAACTATCCTAAAAATCTTGAAGAAAATAGTCAATGAAGCTGGTCATGACTAGCATATGTAGTTAAATATTGCTCTTTGGGATTATCAAACCAGTATCCACACGTCTACAAGTTCAACCCCTTTCTCCCTGGTCTATGGATCAAAAGCCATCTTGCCTATTGAGGTTGAGCTCCCATCATTATGAGTATCACTACATAACTTGATTACTGAGGAAGAATACAGAGTGTCTCGACTGAATGAGCTAGAATTCTTGGATGAACATCATCTCGAAACCCTCAATCACTTTCAAGTATATCAAAACTAATTGAAACAAAGCTATAACAAGAGGATCAAATATCAATTGTTCCAAGTCAAAGATCTTGTCCTAAAGAAGAATCAAAAGAATCTTCCAGATCAAGGCAACAAAGGCAAGTTTGAACCTTACTAGTTGGATCCCTTTGTCATCACAACAAGTTATGGATTAGGAGCATACCAACTATCAACCCCTGAAGGTGAACCCTTGTAGGAGCCAACTAACAACTTGCATCTCAAAAGGTTTTATGCCTAGTCTTGAAGGGTGTAAATTAGAAAATACAAAAAAATCATAAAATAATCAAAATCTAAAAAAATGAGAAAAAGGGATTGAAAAAGTAAAGAAAAAAATTGTCCTCTAGTGAAAACCACTTCGGTGGCACTTTGGGCAAGTACCTTGGTAAAAACTTGGAAAACAGGTGCCTTGCGTAAATAAAGCATCTCCATCTATTCTTTGGCTCTTTTGTCCTATCATTCTTTGCACCACCATTTATCTATCATCTGTGTCCTTATCATGGCTTGACACTGTGAGGTATCATGAACCCTTTAGCACTACTTGGCATATTCCAAAGGTTAGTCTGTCCTTACTTTTATCAAATTAGTCTAACATATCACACTAGGGGAATTTCATTATGGATCACAATAAGGTTTTTATATATCTTGTGGTCATAGCAACTCTCATTAGAAAATCCAAAAACATTTAGAAAATATTATCTCATCATAAAATCCAAAAACATTTGAAAAATCCTGTACAACTAAAAATCCAAAACCATTTTGAAATTTGTAAAGGAAAAATCCAAAACATCTGGAAAACATCAAAATCCCTAAAAAAGGTCAAAACATCAAAAATCCAAAAAAGCGGTACCCCTTGTCGAACTACATTGTCTTTGAGATTTAACGTAGGCAAGGCCATCATTGATTTTCCCCTGAGACACCCTAGGTTAGTCCTTTAGTTGTTCGTCATAATAAACTGACATCTTTCATCTGTTCATATCTTCATCTTGTAAATAGGTCGAGTCAGTTGAACTGCATGGTCTCTATGCATATAACATAGGCAAGGCTTATCTTTGATTATCCCCCAAGGCCTCTAGGATAGGTCTTTAGGTTAGGTTCTTGGTCGAAACTTGAAAATTCTCAGAAAATCCCTAAACATTTGTAAAACCCTTGAAAATACCAAAAACATCGAAGTATTCTCTCGAAAATCACTAAAAATCCAAATATTTGAAAAAACCTCAAACATTCAAATATCTCAAAATCCTTAAACATCCAAATATTCAAAAAACATAAAAACATTTGAAAATCAAAAATCCAAAAATAATAGAAAACATCCAAAAGACCTAAAAAGCCTCAAATATTTCAAGAAAATCCTAAAAAGCCTCAAATAATCTAAAAATCATAAACATTTGTATAAACTTTCAAAAAGACCAAAAACAACCTCAAAACATTTTCAAAATTCCAAAAACATTAAAATATTCCAGAAAATCAAAAACCCATCCATCCCATCTTTCTTTCACGCTCAATAAAATTTCACCCATAATAAATCAGTCGTCACCTTCAACCTTGGCGAAACAAGTAGAAATCAAGTATAACAAGTTATAAAGTGAGAACCTAATTGCTAAAATCTAAAGTTTAGATCATAGGTAAATGCATCAATGAAGTTTGTAGCAAAAAATCATCTTAGTATCATCATCCCAACATCAAACAACCTCTGATGAACATGTCCTAAGATGTATCCTTCTTGCGATGGACATCAATATCATATATCACTTTAGCTAAAATTAAACTAGGCAAGAGATATATATAACACTATCTGTTTGTCGTTGATATTTTCTTATGATTTATCTTAATGACCTATTTTGAGAACCTCTCGATGATGTCTATCAAAATTATTTAGAGAGAAAGGAATGGGGCATTGATCATTATCTTTCATTTGTTGTGCTTGTAGATACTCTTCCAAAATAATCTTGGCACATACTTGCTTAGTTGTGTGTAAGAAGGTCGTTTAGGGTATGTTGTTGACTATTGTGTATGCTTTGTTCCAATACATTTTAATCTTCTAACCCACATTCCAATGAGGTTTCCATATGTCAAGGTGTGAACAAGAACTATCCTATCTGCTTGTCGAGTCAAAATCCATTACACTAGATACAACGTCGTCCTGGTTATTAATACCTTGATGCATCGTGTCTATGTGTTATATCAAACAATAAGGAACGACAAAAAATACCAATCGTGAAGTGTGAGCACCTCATCATCTTGCATTTTCATCCTCATTTTGAATTGTCTCGTCACCATCTCTAATAAGGACTTGTTGGATCTTTTGAAGCAATCACTGAAATCAACAATCATTCATTCTTTATTCTTCTATCTTCTCTTCATGCTAACTTGGCATCATGAAAGTCAACAAAAAAATCATCAATGCATCCACCCTGTATCTACAAACCATTAGCATACATACATTTCATAATCATAGCATAATCATAACATCCATCAACATAATCATTACATATCACATCATACATTCTGCATTCTCATTTGAGTTGTGATGAATAATATAGATCTGTTATTCTAAGCATCTTAAATCATTTCATATCATAAGCATTTGCATCCATACATCCACATGCATACATCGTCATCATAAATTTGCATAGAAAATACTCAAAAAGAAATGCATCCACATCATTTGCATCCATAAAATTTGCATCACATATCATTCATTCCATAACATATTGTGAAAAGATACTAAACAAGAACACAACATTGCATCCATATCATATCATGATCATCACATATCATATAGACATAAATAGAGTGCATCCATACATAATATAAGCATCTAATATCATATGCATGCATACATGAAACAAAATGAACACATCACATCATATAGAATCATCCGTATCCATATCATATATATATCAAAAAATAAGTGTCATGGTACAAAATTTGGATTAGTGTATGTATAACGATCATAAGTACAATATCCACAAGGCTATCAAAAAGGAGCACATGAATGTATATCTGTGATAAAGAATGGGGAAAAAAAATAAAAAAAGTGTATGTACATCAAAAGCTAGCCCTGATGGTTGTTACCC